>JJOG01003356.1:0-10742 GCA_000715275.1 Gyrodactylus salaris
TCTGGATAAATGATTATACATTCTTTTTCTACAAAAGGTTTATCGAATGATAGATAATAAATCCATCCTTAACATAGTTTTAATTGGTTTTAAAGAAAGAATAATTTCGAGTAGTCTGCGAACCCATGCATTGCGATGTGCTTATCTTATGGATTTTGATATTGAAAAATGTCGATTTTCCTTATCGAATGATAGATAATAAATCCATAAATAATAAAACTATTTCCTCTCGTTCTGCTAGAGAAGAAATATAATTACACTTCTTATGTTGACTTTGAACTAGGAGGATAATTACATTTCTGGGAATATTATATTTCAATATTGATAACTCTCCGGATTATATGCAAACGAATATTTTATTTCTTTGTCGTCCTTTCATATGACAGCCACTTGCAGTGGTAATTCACAATATAATATTGATTATCATGAGCCGTATGCTTATTGCATATTTATTAAATTAGCCATATACATGTCAATCACTTGAAAGTGCTCTTATACAAAATTTAACATTTTTGCTTTCCATTGCTTTGATTGAATAGTATCACTATCTATGAGAAACTATAAAAGCGTCAAGCGATTTTTACATCTCGAAAAATGCATTGATTTACTTTACAAGATCCAGGATTTTATTATTTTCATAATTTTTAATCAATAAATGACCAAATTGTTATCTTCACGAAATTATCATATTTCTTTGTTTGTTGATGTAGAAATGCAAAAAATATGCTAATTTTCCTTTGTAAAAGTGATGGGCAAAATTCAATACATTCATTCCAGAAATTTTTTATCAAAAACTTGTACATTCATGCGAGCAATCTTCCATCTCCTCTCCTTATTATCTCCTTTTCAATATTTAATATTGACGTATGGTTTCACTGTTGATAGAAGGGATGTTGAATTTACTGATGGAAATCAACAAGTATCTATTAATGGGGACGAAATCAGAAGAAATAAGGTTTTGAGTAACTTGGAAAGATTACTTGAAGAAACCACAAATGGAGAGAATATTGAAACCAGAAGGCAACGGATAGAGTATGAATTTAATAGATTTCGATTACCCATTCTGGAAGGAAGTTATGAGAGGAGGAATACAAGAAAACCGCAGGAGGAAAACCTTGATGAAATTTATATTCAAACAAGACCCACTGAAAGGAGAGAGATGGAATTTCTTGAAATCACTGAACAACCTACAACAAAAGCTGAACACGTGTCGACTGAATCATCAACCACTCTGGAAATTACTAGTTATTTAGGATCAATTACGACACAAGCCCCTATTCAAAGTTTGACTAGAGAGAAAATAACTAATGAAATGTTGACTGAAATGGTAAGCAAAGTTCCCATTCAGAAGCTTGAGGTTATTATGAGCCAAGCTGAACAAGACCCCACTGGAGTGACTAGTAAAGTCGAAGCCTTTCTGAACACAACTCTCAATGCTAACCCTGAAACAACGGCGGTTCTGGCGCTCACAGACAAAGCCGTCAGTAAAACTCTGTCTGTAATAGAAAGTGATGTAGGATCAACACTGCCTCCTACAGAGGCAGAAACCAGAGGGACTTTTCTTATGAATCCTACGCTAAAACTGGCAGCTACTGAGCCACCTACTTTGGAGCTCAACTCAATAGAGATTATACCAGCAACAAGTAACGTTCTCACCCAAGGGGTAACTCTTCAGCCTACGCCAGAACTGGATGTAAGCACTCATTTTCCGGAGTTGACCCTTTCCTCTACTCCTGTTTTAAGCACAGTACCAAAATCAGATGAAATCTCTGAACCGGGTAATCCGAGCTCGATGGAGACCGTTACTGACTCAATAATCACTCTCGAAATTTTGAACGAAGAAGGATCAACTTTGCTCCCTATTCAAAGCGTTGGAGATGAGAAAAGCACAGATCAAGTCACGATGCCAACTGATCTTGAAACAAAATCAAAGCCAGACACGAATGAGTTTCTAATAAAGGAACCTGAGTTTCCAGCGACTACAAAAGATGAATCTTTAACGACTCTCCCAATCTTTCCCAATACAAGCCCTCTCGAAATAGCAGACCTATTAGAATCTACTCTGCCTGCTTCTCAGAATGACGGCAGTGAGACAATAAAAGACAAAGAGACAATAAGTTATGATCTAGTATCAACTGAAGACATGATTCAATCTTCTCCTTCAAAGCTTGATCCAGTTGATGAATTATATTCCAGTTTAACATCAACTCAAAGTTATGAGGCAACATCAGCTATTAAAGAAAATGCAAAACCTGTAGATAAATCTACTGAGATGACTGCTGCCAAAAATGTCTCAATTTTGACTGAGGCAGATACCCTTCTTCCAAAGCTTGATATTCTTATGACTCAAACTAGTCAATCCTCAACAGAACAGTCTATTAATATAATTGAAATTGGATCGACAGAACTTATTCAGGATGACAAGCTTGAGACAACAACGGTTTTTGTGACAGATCAAAGATCTAATGACGAAATTGTTACGGACATACCTCCTGAGATTACACTGGATCTTTCATTGAGCAGTTTTGAAATAACGGGATCAACGCGTAAAATCCTGATTGCGTCAACAGAACGAGTCAATGAAGTTATAACGGACTCACCTAAGCTGGATTCGTTTGAGAATGTGATAAGCCAGTCGACGCTAGATTTTCCAGTCGAATCAGAAGCTACATTGCCCGTCGAGACGAGTCTGAATCGTTTAGATGAAACGACAGCTACAATAATTGATGATAATATCACAGGCACACCATCTTCTAATCTTGAAATAACTGAAATAGGTCAAACCACAATAAGCTCTGTAGAAATAACTGATGATTTGACGACTCTACTCTATACTCAGAATTTTGATAATGAAATAACTACGGCTTCCGTTGAAAAAATAGCGCTTACAGATCAAGCTACTATGGTAACAACAATTGAGCTGAGCCAGCCTACGACTGATTTGCCTTTGAGCATTCTTGAAGTAACTAGCGAGAGTGTTAGCTCTACTACAACAGAAAGAATAACGAAAGTCACAGTGGATGTTACGGACGCACCTCTTGTTGATAAAGTTGAAACACTGTCAGGTGTGAGCACTGTCAGAATAACTGGAAAATTAGAATCAACTCAAGCTTCATTTGAGACAGCAGCTCCCCCCGCGACCACAGATGAAGTCACTGAATCTACCCCTTTGACTACACAGAGCCACCCTACATCAGAATTACCTGTGAGTACTGTGAGCGTTGGTACTAAGTCAAAAACAGAACAAGAAACTGACAATGTACCGCAGACAGAACCAATTGTATCAATCGATACAGTTATTATGACTGAAATGAGCCAATCTACATTGACCGTGACTAATGTAGAATTAACTCCTGAATCAGAAACCACACTGCCTATAATTGAGACAAAAACAGAACAAGGAACTTATCCTATTGTGACCAAGTCTAAGGGAATATTGCCTCTTAGCACTGTTGAAATAGAGTCTACTCAGCCTTTGATTGAGACACCAGCTCTCACAAAAGAAGTCACAGCAGTTTTTAAAGACTCTCCTCCTTTGAATCGTTATCTGACTAGACTAAGCCAGTCTAAACCAAAATTGCCTGTGGATAATCTCGAAATATCTTCTCAATTGGAAACTACTTTGCCAATTGAGATATCATCAGTACCCACTGTAAATAAGCCAATATTGGAAACAGATCAAGTCCCTATAGGTGTAACAGATTCGCACTCATCAAAGCTTAATCCTATCGTGACACCTGAGGGCCAGCCCATAACAGAATTACTTATGAGCACTGTTACAATAGTTAATCAATCCGAAACTACACTGCTTGCAATTGAGACTAAAACAGAACAAGCAACTGACCTTGTATCGCCCATGGAGCCAATTGTAACAACAAATCAAGACACTATAGTTAATATCGATGTAACTACAACGGATCCTTACGTGAGCACTCTTCAAGTAACTTTAGAAACTTCGAAGCCCTTGGAAAACATAACGCCCACAATCCAAAATTTGTCGACAGCAATTGTCACTGAACTTACTTCCAGCACCGATGCGATTTCTGAATTTCTTCTTTCAAAGGTTGTGACTATTCCAGGTGAATCTACTCCTAAATTGTCAAAAAGCCTAATGAAAAACACACCTATTCCAAGCGTTACAATGATCCCTGCTAATTACACTCGCAAAAAATATTTTATGAAGCAAAGTATTGCTAAACCTAATAATACAGCCCATGATGTATCTAGCGGAGTTACCCCTTTAAGTAATATGTCATCAAATGCCCAGATAATTACAGATACTTCGACAACACAAGCCACTGTCAAGAGCGTCCAATTGCCAGAATCTGCTATGAAAGAGTCAGAAGGCCCAATGTATACAACTAAGAAGCCAAATAACGAACAGCCAGTCTTTGAAAAATTCTTCCCTCTAAGTATAGGTCTAACGGTCGGTTTAATAATGCTATGCTTAATCGCAATATTATTCATACTCGGTTTCATACTTGTTGCTGGCTGGTTGCATCACAATAGACAACAGAGTGAAATGACTGCCTTAACGCTCAACCACGGCTCTGGATCCCGACATCACAACTTGGTGTCTTTTGATCCGCGTTCAAGACAGCAACGCCGTAGGGCTAGATTCCTCAACAGTGATGCAATAACGATTGATAAACAAGCCTTTGTTCATGGCATACGAAGGAAGAGATTCTCAGATGACGATGAATTCAACAGCTCGGAAAAGTACAGTAACCAATTGTTGAAGAAGAATCCCTCGACGGAAGATGACTTGTCTGTATCGGATATCGTACGCTTGCCCAAAAGATTGCAGAGAGATAATTCTGCTTGGAAGTATATAGATGAAATTAATTAAAATGCTCTTAGAAGTGATAAGGATGTCTGCCTAGCTTCTTACAGATGTGTTTTATTCAAAAATATATACTTTTTCAAAAATATCTTCCTGTCTACTCATAAGCAATATGATTTGATTTCGTTCTAAAAATGCTTTTATTATTATTCCGACAAAATCAACCAATAAACGGTATCTGATTGCAATTACACAATGTTCCGGCTGTGTTAGTGTTGCAGAGGTCTCGACAGAGTCTGTTCATGATCACTGTTAGGTCCTTTTCCGAATAGCGAGAGTAATAAGCGTCACAGTAGACGAGCATCACTTTCATTATGATGAAAAATAGCACCTTCAAATTAGACAGAAAATTAATAATCTCTAGTAGCACGAGAAAATTTTGTCAACTGATGCCCCTACATAGATAAACACTTACATTTCTGAGTTTTGTTGTTTTCCGAACAAGATGACTTCTCAAAGATCACTTTTATATTCCCTTGAAGCCAATTAAAATGAATTACTTTTAGGATTAAGAGCAAAATATGGAGATACCTAATCTCACCCTCAAGAGATCAAAACAGCATGTGGATCTACGTGTTAATAATACTTGATCTAAAGATTAGCTCAGACTTTTGTTAAGACTAAGATTATCCAGTAATTTCATCAGTAATCTTCAAACAGTGTAACACTGAGGGTTACAGTGTAACAGGAAGTACTAAATAGCCTCAATTTTCAATATTATTTGTGATTTATATATGTTGAGGGCAAAGTGTTTAACTTGGTTGTTATATATAATGACCGGTCAGAGTGAATAATCAAGAGTGTTTTGGTACAAGTGTATAATCGATTTATGATATTTTTACATCTTAAAACGAATATTTTATGGATCAACTTTTGATAACCATCAAGATCTTCCAAAGGACTACAGACTGTAGTCCAACTACAGTTTAGAAAAATAAGAAGACACATTTTTTGAAAATTAAAGATTTTATGAGAGTTTTGCTTGAAAATGCTGTGTATTTTGCCATGTATCAAGCAGTGAAAAGACTGAATCAATCTGACATCATAAAATTAAAATTATCTAGGACTAGAGGCATTTCCGGCTATTCTTAAGGTTAATAAAAGAAAGCATTCAAAAATACAATATTTAAAAACATGGAAGCAATCTGTCTTACACTTAAGAAACTTTTTATTATTCCCTTTGACCGGTCATTATATATAATGAGTCATTATTAATGAGCAAGTTAAACACTTTGACCACAACATATACATAATTCAAACCAATTTAATTATTTACAATACATTTCTTTATTGAAGAAAATTTAAGCCACGAGTATAAAGTGTTTGTAATATCACAATCGAGTGATTTTTTAACCGTATTACAAACGAATTTTTTTTTTCAGAATTGAGTCATTAAAGACATGGAATTTGTTCTTTGAGCAGAGAGTTTTTTTTGATTTTATCTCAGAGATTTTTGCAGATCATCTTGGTATTCAGTTTCGACAGGGTATTGATGTTTGAAGTTGAGCCGCTCAGTTTTTATATGAAAATTGTATGGGGAATCCGAAAATGTTTTTTTTCTCGTCAGCGTGATCCTATACGCGTTTCATCTTTATTGAGACTAATCATTAGTGAATGTGTGCAGAATGATGACTCTCAAATTTCTCACCTGTCGATCTCAATATGTCTACTTCAACAATCTTCAATCTGCTCCTGCCAAAATCACGTCAGGTGCTCCTCAAGGATCGGTCTTTGGAACCTGGCTTTTCAATCTGGTTTTCGCTGCTTTCCAATCAAGACAAAACTCCCTTTTCTAGTTCAAATTCGCTGATTATGCCAGTTATCCCCTTCCATGGCAACTCGGATCGCATCATTTTGGATGAACTCGGCCACATCAAATCATCCCTTCAACGCCTTGGCCTCAATCTCAATGACGATGAAACCAAAATGATGGTGTTTTGGATCCTCCTCGTCTGTCCTTCCATCTCTCCCTTCATTACAGAAGAAATTAAGGATCCGGGAATCACCTATAACAACAAGCTGAGCTTCGAGAAGCACTTCAAAAATATCAACAAAGCTTCCAATACGAAGAACTTCTTTCTCACTAAATTTGTGAAGAAAATTTCTCTGGGGCTTCAAAACATTCATCCTGCCTGTCCTCGATTAAGGATCTGCTTTCAGCCTTACAGTAATGAAGAAGACCCTAATCAAAATGGAGAGCCTTCAACTATGTGATAACATTTTTATAACTATTTTTTATAAATACAACTTCTATTCAAAAAAATACAGGTTTCTTTAGAGATTCAAAATTTTTGTTGTCAATTCAAGAGGGTTGCAACCACTGTTTGTGAATTTTTTTGATACCTGTATCCTTTGAACGATTATTTGAGAATCTTCTTAATTTAAATTGTGACAAACTCTTCACCAACTTTTAGGGTTCAGCTTCTACAGATCTAAATTAAACGTGTGTATCGAGCTTAAATTTTCTTCAATAAAGAAATATTTTCTACTCTTGTACACATAGCTAAAACCAGTTTTCTTAAAAGAAAGATTATTTTAAAATAAATTTATTGATACATATCATGTCGCAAATCTTTCAGTTATAGATGTTATGGGCTTCTCTAGAAATAATTAAATATTCTTCTTCTCATTTACATAAGATCGCTTGTGAGACTTTTTGGACTGAGTATGTTCTTCAATCTGAATTGTTCATTTTCGGTTTTGATCTATGAATAAAAATTTTATAAATTAAATTTCTGAGAAATGAATTCTTACTCACTTTAGTCACAGTAATTCTCTGGATTAATTTGTTATCCCTCGCAAATACCTTGATCTTGTATTCTGACCACTTGGCACGTCTTTCAAGGGAATCAGTAAGCTGCTCTTTTTGAAGCAACAACTCCTCACTACTTGGCTTTGGATACAAAACGATCCGAATGAAGCAAACAACACAATTCTCTCTCATATCAATGTGACTAGAGGTGGGGATTATCTTTCTGTCTGAGGATTGAGTGTAAAAGTATATTTTGACAAAGTTGAAAAGCACTTTGGACGTGTTCTTGCCCCTAAATAGAGAGTTTTGGTCAGTTTAAAATATCTCAAGATAAAACGAAAATGTGAGGGTTATAAATAACTCAAGTTCTACTTACTGAAAAGAAAAGGTTCTTTCTAGTGATAAAGTCATTGTAAATTGTATGTTTGGATCAAAATGTTTCATCTGTTCATCTATCCAGCCCTTTTCAAAAAAGTCGTCAATGTTATTTTCAATATGCTCCTTCAAAAGATATAGATGGGATTTATCATTTGCCCCATCTTCATTCTTCGAAAACATATAACAGGCTGGTTCTAAACTCTTGAAATCAGTGATATTCATCTGAAAAAGGCATCTTGAAGTGTTTAAATACCGTGGACTAGGAATTTTGAGATTAATCCGTGACAAATGCCGAGGTAAAGAAGACAACCTTTTAGAGATCATTTTCATATCCTCAACTCAGACGAACACTATATTTCTGTAAAAAAATAATAATTTATTTTAATGCATCCACCGAAAGAGTTTGCACAATTCAATATCAAAATGAACTCGTCAGACGAATCAAAAAGAGAAGATCGATACTATAGAGACGCACCAAGTCATAAATATAATCTATCATTTGCCGGATGCGGCTTTCTTGGAATATATCATGCAGGGGTTGCTTTGTGCATGAAGAATTTCGCCTCGCAACTCTACGGAAACAAATACAGTTCAGGCGTCAGTGCTGGAGGCATAGCTGCTGCTTGTACAATCTGCAACGTTGACCCGAGTATGTGAGGTTCGTTAATATCTTTTAAGTCGTTATGCTTGGAGATTTGGCAGAAATTTTCATTTCATCCCGAAAATATTTCCTCGGCCCTTTTGATCCCAGATTTCAAGTTAATGTTTTGTTGAGAGATTGTCTGGAGAGAATCCTTCCAAAGGATTGTCACATTCTCTGCACAAACCGTCTTCATATTTCATTGACTTGTGTCTCTAATAAGAAGAATATTATCGTCACCAAGTATCGCTCGAAAGAAGACCTTATCCACGTCCTTTTGTGCTCAGCCTTCATTCCAGTCTTTAGTGGATTTATTCCACCATCATACTGCGGAGAGGTGAGTTGATATCATTTTTAAGTTACCTCTAATTTTCAAATTGCCAAGAGTAAAATATCGTAAGGTAACAAAATATTGCCTTGTCCAACTAAGTGTAAAATCACTAAGCGAATTATCGCTTCTTTTAAATCTATCTGAAAATAATTAATATTCAGACACAAGTTTTTCGCTTTATCTTGAAAATGTCACTCTAATTTATTTTATGTTATTTTGAGAATTAAAATTGATAGTTTAAGTAATGAATATTATTCATTGAATAAAACTAGAAAATATATTATTGACCTTTTTCTTAGCTTATCAACATTCATATGGCCCTTAAAAGTGCCGCCCTAAATAATTTCTCAAGAAAAATTAATTACACAGATTATAAGATCAGACATCAGTTAATCGTGATTAAAAATGTATGTCTACAGCGAATATTATTTTTATCTAGTTTAAGATTTTTCATAATTTGAAACTATTCTGTTCTGGTTAGAAGATAATATATATAATATAATAGAATATAATAATAGAAGATATTAACCGAAATTCCTAGTTAATGTTATTTCTTCAAAAATCCACACATCTTCTGTTCAGATTGTTTAACTTGGTTGCAAGATAAAATGACCGGTCAAAGTGAATGATCAAGGGTGTGTCGGTCAAAGTGTCTAATCACTATGTGACAAAAATCATCAAAAAACTTTTAGTACACATCAAGATTTTTATCAAGTCTGCAATTTGAAACTAAACTGAGATCAACCCTTCTAGGCTCGAGCATAGCAAGATTTTGAATTTTGTTTTGCAGATATATATAGTGAGGCAAATTCAAAAGACATTTTTACTTTAAAATTTTTCAAAAAAATGTCTCCTTTAAAAGTTACGAAAATTTCTTAAACCTAGAATTTCTTTCGAAATCTAAGTTACCAGATGAAAGATTTTTAACTTGGCATATAATTCGATGAGCAATCTATAGAATGAAAAACAATTTCGAATGTGAATTAAAAAATTTATAGCAGTTTCTAGATTTAAGAAAATTCAAAATTAAGATAAAAATTCAAATTATTTTCACGCGCAAATTTCAAACAGCTGTATTTTCGAAACCTAATATTATTGAGGTGGAAAGTGATATCATTCAAAAGCCTAACATTTCCTTAGTTAGTTACTCGTAGTTCGATTTTCTCGGTGTTATGAGCCTTCTAGTGAGATGTAACAATAACGTTGCTGTGGGCCTAGGAGGGTCAATAATATATTTCTAAACCTGAATAATTCAGATTACCAATAAAGACAGGTTTTAATATGAGCATTGATTTTTTTTCAGTGGGTTGTCGATGGGGCGTTATCGAACAATATGCTCGATCTGGATAGAAATACAATAACTGTTAGTCCGTTCGCTGGCCACGCCGACATCTGCCCAGGCTGTGAAACAGACCCATCATTTGTGGACCATTTCTTCATTGGGCAACTCCAGTTTTCAGCTACAACGCTGACAATGAACTTTTTCAACTTGCAGCGCATGCCAAATGTCGTATTCCCCATGTCCACGGAAAACTTTATCAATCTCACTTTACAAGGTTTCAACGACGCCAAGAGATTTCTCCTTAACCAGGGTTCGTTCCATTGAGGACTTCTCAATCTTTTTCCTGTTAGCTTTGGGTCTTGTTTTTGCTCGAAAATCGTCAATGGGAAAAATTGGATTAATTTTTCCGGGCCACTTTAGTTAAGCATTCCTTGGTCCTATTCTTTTAAGGCAAATATTCTTTTTCTAAAATTTTAAAATACAATAGAATTCCATTTTGAAAAATTTATAAAATTG
>KL566958.1:4064-19060 GCA_000715275.1 Gyrodactylus salaris
ACGTTTCGGGAACGGTTGGATCATTCCCTTCTTCAGTTGTCTTTGAAAAGGTTGAAAAAGTCAAAACCGATGTAACTTTGACATCATGCATCCGATTTGCCCCGGACTTATCATTTTTTATAACTTCATGACGAAGGGTTAGGTAAAATATTTGAAGAATTTCCCAAAACTCTCACAAGTGAGAGGAACCACCAGCTCGTGTAGAATATCGTCTTTAGATTCATTTTCTGTGCATAAGAGCTGTTAGTTTTCTATTTAGGAAACTTCCTCTTTCCCTAATTAACTTTTATGAACTAAATCACTGCAGTATTGATTAATGAAGGATGTCGCTTTTTGCCTGAGAAATTATTTAGAAATCCTATTGCCTCGTCTCCTAAGACATCTTCCCTCAATTATAATAATAGATATAATTAAATGTAATCATTGCATTGCCTGACCTGACTTGTTTCTCATCATGTGTAGGATTTATATTAGAAAAAGCATAATTTAAGGCACGTGAAACTGTTGAGGAAAAAAGGGACATTTTCGGAGTTCTAAGAATTCTGAAACAAATGGCAGACAGCCTCTCAGTAGAATCTGCTTCATGAAATTCAATTACTGTCAAGATTAATTTTAGAATCATTGATCAAGAGAAGAATTATTGTACATTCAGAATTTTTTCTGATGCAAAATAACTGTCTCTCAAATTCTATGGCAAACCATTTCTTTCGATAGCAGCCTAATGAGCCACGCGTTTCTTGAAGAATTTTCTTCAATGAAAAAATTACTAAATATACAGAACATGAAAAATATATTCAAAAAGATGAGATAGCCATGAGGTTCCTTCTGAGCCCAATGGTAGCAGACATCTCCCTCGGATGGCATGAAATTAATATTATGGAAGCCTTTATCAGAGAGTACACAGAAGAGTACATCAGATACGTGGACGATACCTTCACCATACTACAGGAAAACGTGAGCGGAGAAGGATTCCACGAAGAAATGAACCGCACACATCCGAACATAATGTTCAAAATGGAAAAAGAAGAACTTTCTCGACTGGAAATTAAAAAGAAAAAATGACGGACAAATAAGAAGAAATATATCCAGGGGGAGATGCCAACATTATTTCAGTTCCAGCCCAATGGCAAACAAATCGGTCTCATAATTGGAATGAAGAAAAGAATCTTGAAGGCTCCCAAGGAAGATGATAAGAGTGAACAAGAACCAAGGAGAGAATAAGACGACGGAACAACGAGAAGACAATAAAGAAAACGAAGTCTATTTTTTCATGAGGTGACAAAGGTGAATGCGGAGCCAGCTGCGTCGCGCTCAAAAAAGATTTAGCCCTTGGAGATTTTAAAATTATCTTTCAGATGGTGCTGTTTGCATCCTTTTTCAAAAATTTATTCTCAGTGAAAATTTTCATCGAAAAAAGGTTATTTTTTGGGATAAGAAATACCTCAGTGCTAAAAAACTGAAAAATTTCCTAATATGTTTAGCATTTGTTCTCAAATCTTTGCAAAAATTAGCAAATATTTATTATATGTCTTCTCGAGTAAATCAAATTTGTTCTAGATATTTAATTGCAGTCTTTTTGAACGAATTAAAAGTTTTATTCTTAGAAATTGTTTTGTATGCCAAATATTCGCGTCTCAGTCTCTAGAGGGGGAGGGGTGGATGAGCCAATTTTATAACCAGTTGATGCTACTAGATGAAAGAATGGGGAACGAACTCGAGATGAGAATGATCTCTCAACGTCTACACAAGTTGGGTTTGATGGCCAATGAAAACGATTTTTGAAATAAGAGCCAGACCCCTTGTCCACCCCTTTATTGAACTTTTCTTGTTTGATATGATTAAATTATTTTATTCATTAAAGAAAAATTTAGTTTAAAAATAGAAATCAATTTTCACAAATAATATTGCGTAAACCAAGAGGGCAAGAAATTTTGTTCTACAACCCATGGAAATTTGTAAAAATTCCCCGCCCTAATAATAAACTTGTCTAAAAATATTAGGTTTTTGGGAAGAAGTTTCGTTTTAAAAGGATTCTTAATCCCAGTAGTTTTTGTTCTTCCTATTTGCATGATAACTTGTTAAATAATTTCATTGAATCCCTTGAAAAACTTAATTATTAAACTTTAAGCTATTTTGAAAGAAATTGAGATTTTCTAACTCATGAGTCATGGCCGGTTAATTAATTGCGATCAAAAGTGGATACTTTATGAGAATCGAAAGATCTAGCAAACTCCCAAATTTCAGAAAAATGTCAGAATTTCGTATAGTGGGATTTGAAAGGGATAATCTATTATAAATAAATTATAAAATCTGAATTCCACTGTAATCAGCTGGATAAAATAGTCGTAATTCTGAATTATTATTTTAATTGAGAAGAAATATTACATAAAAATGTGGAATTTTTTTAACGTTTCTCATTTTTATCAGGTTTAAATAATTTAGAAATGTAGATTTCTCCGTTAAACGCTGAGCTGTTCCGAGTTTTCTGCAAGATTCCGTTTAAGGAAAGATACACCTCGATTAAACTTCCAAAATTCTTTAAGAAAATTCCGCCCAAGACTTTGCGCATTAAGGATAACCATATTAAGAAGACTGTAGATTATAAAATTGTCAGATGAAAAAGACTAATCTGATCTGGTTTATATTTGCAATGATCTAAATAATCGGGAATGATTGGGACGTCTTTTAAATTATGTTTAATACATTAGTTCTCTGCCATGAGCTCTGTACATGGGGGTGGTGAGGGCATTCAACGTTCTAGGCTTGTCTCTTTCTCAGAGTATTACAATGTAATTCTTGTTGTTTTATAACTGAGGAGATGCAGTGTGGAATCCACACTGTTGATCTATCCATTGTTGGTCTGATCAAAGTCTTCTCTATCCTCATCTTCATCGGTTTGATGAAAGCTTTTGTTGGAGAGCACCTCGCGAATGTTGTATTTCTTATTTTCGTGCAGTTCAATTAAATGCTCCTCAAGGATTTTCGTGGTTTGATCTAGTTCATCTTGGTCGTTATTGGAAAGGGATCCCTCCTAAATGGATACAAATTGTTTGTTAGAAATAGTTGGAGGAAAACTCGATTTGAAATGGAATTTTCAAGAAAACTCACCTCAAGACTGCCAATGTAAACTAATTTTCTAGATATTCTCTCCCCGTCCACGCTGATAGTCTTGGGGAGCTTATGTCTGTATCTGGTATCTGATCTTAAGTATTCAAAGGAGCCCTTATTTGACTTTATATTCGAGTCAGAATCTTCATTTTCATCAATTTCTCCTGGGTGTGTAATTTTTTCAAATTCCTTAAATCCAGTGCGTCGACTAACTTTTGTTTTACCCACGGATCGCTTATCGACGGATGTTTCTGATTGAGCATTTTTTAGTATAGTCTTTGAATCTTCCATTTGATAATAATATTTTGAAGCTACTCTAATAAATCTCAAAGGTCATAGTGGATAGTTAAAACAAGTTTTCTATTTTCAAAACCAAATACTGTTTTTACCAAATAATTTCTAAATATTCAACTTTGAAAATTGACAGTGTCAATTTGACACGAAGAGAGGAATAAACTCGTAATGGAACGATTTCGGTAGAAGTATCTTGTTTTTTGATTGACATAGTCAATACTTTGAAGAAATATTAAAAGTCTTTGTGGAAATCGAAAGAACTTACTAACTTAAGGATAAGTTATAAAAATTCAGACTCTGAATTTCAGAGCGCTTTTTGTTATGATCACATGTTTTTGCAGTTATTAATGGGTGACGTATTATCTGTACAAGCCTTGGACAAATTTATTCATGAGTTTAGGCGTGAGCTCTCATATGAGTTGGTTTAACCCTCTAGTTGAGTCTCAATGAATTGAACAATTTTGCTTTCTTTAGATTAAATGCTTAAAAGATTAAAAAATTAAATGTGACAACTCACTGAGTATCAGTGCAAGAGTGAAAAGAACGTATCCCATTTTCAAATGAGTCTATTCAAGAAAAACTTTAAATTTCAAATTGCATTCTTATAATTCGATGATCTGCCCTCAATTGAAGAACGAATCACGAAGGATTGCGACGAGTAAAAATTAAAATTTTCATCAAAAAGTTGAATCTTGGTGATTTAAGGATCAGCCAGTAAAAAGCTAAGAAAAATAATTAATTTAAATATGATTGGTTTATTTCAATAGCTTCTCAAGATTTCGAAAATTCTTTATATGCTTCTTCAAGGGTGGCAGCAATTTTGTTAACGTCAGTCAAAATCGCTTGTGACTGATCCATCAATGTTTCAATATCTTTATTAAAGTTGTTTTCCTCTGCCAGAGTCCACTTAAAATACAAAAATGTAAGCTCAACTTGAGAGATGTAACTAACATTAAAACTAACTCTTTGTGATTGATAGTCAGGTTCAACAGGCTTGAACAGGTAACCGAGTAGATTTGATGCAATTCCGGACTGTTGCCCGGGTGAGTATTTCAGGTATTGCTTATAACCACGATTCAGGATGCGGCCATAAGAGTAGTACTCTAACTCCAAGCATAAATTGATCTTGAAGGTTAAAAATTAGAGAATAGCTTAATCATTCATTCTGAAGCTGTGCAGGGAAGAACTAAAGAATTTATTCCTTGATAGATTTAGAGGATTGTCAGAATATAAGATTTTTCATATGGCGCAGGTTCTATTCCATCCCGGAATTTCCGTGAATTATAAATTCAACTGCGAGAAATCTCTTCAACAAACAGAACCAACTATTTAATTTGGATTAAAATTGCGGTTTAAAACAAAAATCCATTATACGCTAACTGTCGTATGAAAAGTCCAAAACTTTTCTTTTGTGAAGAAAGATAGATGCTGGCTTACTTCTTAAGGATAGACTACACTGTAGTCTGACTACAGTATATGTCCTCTCATGTTTCGAGAAAGTCAACCCCACTATTTCCATTCAAGATCTTTTGCAAAAGGGGTCTCAATCGTTGAATGTTTATTTTGTCAATCCTAGTCTGCATAAATTCCATATATACTCTTTAAAGATAAAGTATACTATCAGGACTTGAAATATGTCTAAAAACTATTCCTAGACATGTTTCGACATCAGATCTCTTCCCTTTAGGATTCAAACTCGGTAAGGATGTAGTCTAGGGCAAACTCTCTAACAACAACTGCACTACCGAGCTGTCACACTCCAAGTTGGATTTATTTTTTTCTCATGATTTTGAATTTTTGGGACCCATACTCGAAATTAAAAACAATTTCTAAGAAATGATAAAAAATGGGAACAGACAATTACTTTTAGAGCTTCCCTTGAGACCTTTGCAGAAGTCATGACTTTTCTAATATCACTGAATGCTAGACCAACGGTTAGATTGATCAAGATGATCTTTACCAAGAAAATGAATAAGATGAAGATCACGTAGGCACTGGCTGTGTAGGGTAATGGACTCTCTTTGTCGAAGAAAATCTAAGGAATAAATAAAATCATTAAATCATGTGATAGACCTTCTTCCTTAAACAATAGGTTTAATGGACAGTAGCATGATCTTTTCTACTTACCCCACTGACGTCAATCTCGCCAGCCGCCATATCCATAACGCGGATGATGGAATAGCCGATATTGGAGAATCCCTGGACGTGAGAGAGAACCAACATGAAGGCAATTGAAAACATCGTTATGATCACGAAGAAGACGATGGAAAACTCGAGAAATGTCTTTGTTACATTTGTGAATAGCAGAATGTACATTCCAAAGTATGGCAACTTCTTGAGGAACAAGATGAAGCTCATCCAGGCACAGAGGAGGGTTATCGTCGCTAGCTCCCATTGCCAAGGCTAGCATGACGTTAGATTTTAGATCCTTTTTTTTTGAAAAACTTTTGTTGAATAGTCACTTAAAACTTATTTTTAGAGACTCTATCTCGAATTTTATGTTTCAAAATTAGAAAAAAAGTATTCAAAAATAATTTTTTAATGGTCCACCCAGAAGCGAATAAAAGACTACCTAATCTCTACTGTTGAAGGAAGACGAAACGCGTCTAGAGATGGTCACAAGTTCTCTTCAATAAAGAATGTTGTTAAAACTTTAAAATTGAGTTAATGTACCTGTGCCTGATGCATCAAGAAGAAGATAAATATAACCAATTAGAAATTTGATTTAATTTGAGAATTACAGACCTGTGATATTTGTGACTTTCAGTACAAATATCTCTGGTTGTACTGTAGTTAGATAAAACTAACCTCTCTTATGCCGGAGTAGAGAGAGCAGTGACTTGTATCGATTACAACAATCACAGAGGCGATAAAGACAAACCATTCGAGAAAGTTGTCAAAGTCAAGTAGATAGCCTTTGACATTTTTGACCATGTTTAGTATCTAAAATAAGAAAAAATGTCAACTGTAAAGTTAGCAATGTTTATTGACTTGAGTATAGTATTTGACTTGAATCCTATTGACTGTAAAATAAGGCGTAGGTATTTTCGATTAAAATAATCTCAGCTTTTAAACTCATTCTGAGCTCAAGATTCTTAAATTATACTGTCAAAAGACATTAAATATTCAAGTTTGTTTTAAAACCCTAAATGTTTGATTTAAAAATCTTCATTTTAGTACAAAAGGTATTACTGAAGATTTACTGAAAAGTTTCAAATGCTGAGACGTTTTTATGTAGAAATGATCAGACCAGAAAAAAACTACGATATACTTCATATGCTGAATGGAAAACTCAACTAGTGGATGCAATTTAAAGAAAAAAAATTTGTAACAAGTAACCTTTGGTAATAATAATCTCTACTCTTCTTTTACAAAGCCCTCTTGAGTCATGCAAAGAAAATTTGATAGATTTTAATATCAGAATCATGATACTTACTTCAATGACGGAGGAGATGGCTATGACAATAAAAAGCATCATCTTGGCTGCGAATAATGCTCTAACATTCATGACGTTATAATTATTTGTATCGCTACAAAACTCATGCATTGTGCTAGACATGAAATTAATTAATTAATCCATGAGTTGAGTGTGAAATGATACGAATTTCGAAAAATGAAAAAAAATCATCCTTGACTAGCTTTCTCTGTAAAAATTAGATTAGTAAGTTAAGAAAAAATATATTTCTGTGAAATAACTTCAAAATTCCTAGGAACTAAGTTAATTAGATAATTTTGTTTACACTAAGCTCCTTAGAGTTCGTTTACTAAGGGAGGGAAGCAAGAACTATTCATAGCAAGTGTTTGAACTAGCTATGTTCTCTAACTGTTGTGCCTCAGTCGAAACAAGTTTTATGTTGATTTTAGCACTATTTAAAATATTATTGAGTAAATTTGAAACTTACTACGTTTCATTGATGAGTGAGTATGGAGGTGTTGATAATAGCAAGAAAGCATTGAATAACACCAAATACAACAGGAACAGTATGATATTAAATGAGTACAAAGCAAGGGCACTCTTGATCCATTTGAGATTCGTAAGGGTTAATGTAAGAGGATGCTCAAGTAGTTCTTCTTCCTTCGAGGTGACCTGTAATGATTATAAGATTTTCAATTGAATTAACATTTTTGATTTTTATAGTCAAGATATAAAACTGACTTGCAGAGAAAATTAAAATGGAAATCCTAATATATCACACTTTACTCCTTTTTCTCTCTGCTGATTTTAGTCTAAAAAATTTGAGGTGCATTTTTATTATCCTCTAGCCACACAAAAACAAGACTTGCGATAAGAATTAAGGAGCATGAGAAGAACAATAGCTCTTCCATCAAGCAACACTTTGTGCAATGCGAGGGATGTAGAACGAGAGGGATTGCGTCAAAATTCAGTGTCTTGAACAGAAACCCTACGAATGACCTGCTCAATCTTGGAATTATTGAGACTTGGACCTCAACTCTGCAAACAAGTCAACCACTCCTTAGAAATACGAAGGCCAATTTAAAAGTTTTTTTTTTTCTTTTAAACTATCAATTTATCTATTTTGTTAACAACTTTGAAGAGTTCACAATTTTTTACAACCATTGAGAACAAAATTTCTAAATTAGTTATTATTTAAAAAATCTTTAAACTAATCAAATTTTTGTGGACATTTTTCTACGTTTGACAACTAATTCTTTAAATGAAAGTCATCTATAAGTATCATGTTCAAGCCCAAACATTTGTTTGGTTGAGATATAGAGATGGGATTACATTGGATAGATAATTTTCTCAAGTACATCATGGTCTTCTAAAAAATTTATAAACTAATCCATAATATAATCTTTTTACATATAGAAGTAGTGTAGTGACATTCTCTAGAGTTTAAAATTCCCAAGGATAAAATTACTATCAATCACAATCTGTGTAAAATGCCATATTTTAGTTTTCGTTGCGATTTGTGGGCTTTGTGCATATTTTGGTCGCCCAAGTATCTACTGATTTTCGATTGATAGGGGCAGTCAGTTTGTTAAGATACCAACTCAGGAATACTATTTGGGTAAGAAAAGTACTTTTATTTCGGGCAAACACTTGCAAATGTTTTCAAGTGCATTATAGAGTTGATATGAAGTTACTAATTTACAACTTCCATCACTCACAGCCACATTCACAGTACATACCCACTGCTTAAAGTATTTTTGCTCAAAAATATTTTAATATCGCAAAATACGATTAATTGTTGAAAACTTTGCTTGGACAAACAATAATTTCAACACAATAACGTATTGAAATTTCGTCACAATACCAACATAACAGTCTTGCTTACCAGTAGTTTGAGAACATGAGAGTCGTAGACTTTCTTTGGATCGTGATAATATAATTTGCTCGCATCAGTTAGATTACCATTCTTATCGAAATTGTCGTTAGACTAGAAATAAATAATTAATATCGTCAATCGCTCATAGATTTATTTACTAGCAAATAGTATCTGTTACAAGTGGAATCTAGATGAAGTCTATAATAAAACGATGCGAAAAGTAATATTTTACAAATTTGAATATTGAAACATATTCATTGCTCAAAGATCTAATTTTCTAAATAAATAAGAATTTAGTAAAGCGATGTATAGAAGTCTTTCAAGGAGGGCTCTCGCTTTTTTATAATCAATATTTCATTCAAAATTGAAAGTAACTCATTTGTTGATCAAACGAAAGAGCTGCTCTCGCTGATCATTTCTGTACCATAAAGTGTGGGGTAAACCAATTGGAATTGATTTCAAAATAAACCTGAATCTGAGATGTTACAACTCCCGGGTAGTCGGTGTTAACCTCCACCCAACTTTTGGACGTAAATGGTAAAGTATAAGCTTTTTACAGTAAAGATTAGGGCTACCAGATGCATTTTTTCATTATTCTCTTAGTTACTTCTTTACTTATCAAGAAAAATCAACTCAAGAGTTCTTGGGGTGTTTGGAAAAATACCTCTCAGTAGAATAAAATGCTTAGTTTACAAAGAAATTATCTAGAAGAATCTAAATTAGCGTTAAAAGATTATTTTAAATTAATGAAAGCTTATTTTCATCATGGGCTACCCAATGGACTAGGATGGACTTTTTTAGGTCTGCTCTAGAAAGCTTAAAAAAAAGAGAAAAAAAATTCGTAGGGTAAGATTTTAAGAATCAGCGTGATACCGGATCATTTTGTCTTTAATCTTTACATGGCAAGTAAACAGTGTTGACTTAAGTTTCATCTGAAACATAACTTCTGATTGAGCTACGGTCTTTTCTCATTGGCCTGTTCCATAAGAATTTTCTTTATCTCATATGTCGAGAATAGCTAAAAACCGCCGTAATTGTGCTTTTCAGAAGTTGCTTACTATCTTTTACAAAAGACAATGTTGAAAAAAATTGTATTTTGCATCACAATCTAGGGTTTGATTAAATAAAATAACTTCTTACATGATTTTCAAATTTTTCTATTATGTTATATTTGAGACCTGAGTAATGTACTAAAATAAATTTCTAGCGGACTTTTGTGGGTAGCCCTAATCATGACTCACTGGCACAACTTCACCCTCTAATGTCGTCATTGGAAAGTTTGAGTAGGTGTCATCCAACAGTTCAAAGTCATAGACGATTTCATCCTGACAGCCTTGCTTTATTGACCAATCAAGAACGTCCTTTGCCAAATCTTTAACAGAAGAATATCAGAAAATTAATTATCAAACGTCAACATCTTAAAATAAAGATTTAGGAGTGAGCCGAAATCTTTTTGCATAAATTCATCCAAAAATTACCTTCAAATTCGATCGGATTATTTCTCTATAGCTTGAAAAATAAACAATGATTATTTTAGTCACCATCAGGCTACTGGAGTAAGGTTACCCGTTACAAACAGTTGTTGGACTTGATAACATTAAACTAGGATTCAATTTTTCCCCAATCACAACCCTCATCCGCATGTGATCATTTTAAACCAATAGCACAAAATTCCAAAAAAATAATTTCTATATATATCTTTACTGGAATTATCTTTTGAAATGTTTAAGAGTCTTTCCTGCTTCATTTTATTCTGCTATAAAAACCTCATCTCTCTGTTTAGAAACGACTTCTTTGATTCAGTTGAAACTGAAATATGTGATGAGTAGGGCTACCCAAAATATGCACAATTTAAAGATAAAATATGCATTTTTAATTTGATAATATGCCAAAACATGTATTTCTGCATATAAATTATATGCAACTACTTTCTGAAATATAAATTCTATTAAATATGAGAATTTTGGTTTTAAAAATTGAGTTTCAAGATTACATGGGTATAGGGCTTGTCATCATCCAGATAGCTCCTCATTTGAGAGAAACTTCTTTCCATAAAAAATGTTCCCTTTAATATCTCTATTACTAATGGAGTGATTTCATTGGACATTATTTGGGCGTATATACATAAAATGGTTTACAAATCTCCTTACTAGGGACACACATGTCTTAAATGTATTTTTCGCAGTGGTGAGTCTGATTCTTATGTTGAGCAGTAAAACGATGCTAAAATACTCTGGGACCCAGGGTCCAAAAGATAAAATGTATTTAAATGCATTATTTTGCTGTAAAAACCGTATTCCGGAATTTCTTTACTAGAATGATGTAATTTTCAAATATGCAAAAATATGGTGAAATTTCGGTGAGCACTTTTCAAACTTATACATTCTTAAATCAACTCAACGACCACAAATAAGTGTATTCGAAAAATATGCATTGGGTAGCCCGAGTGATGAGATTACACAGTTATTCAAAGATTTTAAAACACAAAAGTGCAGTTTTCTTCCTGAATCTACTCAATCAAAACAGTCAATCGAATTAAATTGAGAGAGTTCAACCCAAAATTCAATTTTGTGTGATTCGTTTTAACCTAATAAGGCTGGGTTAAATTAACATTTTCACAGATATTAGATTTTCTTGTTAGAATAAGAATTAGCCAACACCTTCTAATGTGTTGAATACACCCATGAATCTCTAACCTGGGTAGAAGAGTATGAGTTTTCTCATGGGTGAACTGAAAAGACCATTGCTTTGTTGAATTCGATTACGGAGGACTTTGGGCACAGCGTTTTGCGACCATATTATCTCTCGTGCGCAATCCCTTATTGAGATTTTAATATAATTTATTATTAAAGCATTAAATTCATTCTTTAAACATAATGATATAATCTTCTATACTTAAAGGTTTGATCGGAGATGCATAAAACGTTCATAAAAAGGGTTTCAGACTATCAACAAAGCATATCATGAACTTTTTACTCACTTCTGATCAAAATCAATGGCGACATCGAGAGCATTTGAACCGACTCTAATGTCAATAAAATTGGCCTTTATTATCGTACACGGTTCAGCTCCGAGGGCCAAGAACTTTTTGACAAGATCAACTTTACCATATTTACAGGCAACATGCAATGGTGGTATCTATATAAAAGCAACTTGTAAATAAAAACGATCAGGTTGACACTTGATTATGGGAAAAGGACCCGAAATTATTTTTTAAATATTAAACTTTGCTAATATTCTAATCTATTGCCACTAATTTTAAGAGATTAAAACCAAACTTGGATCTTGATCTATTCTAAACAAATTAATAGAAAATAAATAACCAATTATTTACCGTATATCCATCATTTGTGTTAATTGTAACTCCCGTACTGAGGATGTAATGAACAATCCTTTCGTGGCCATTTGCAACAGCACAGCTCAATGGCGTGAACCCACAATAATTGGGCTTGTTGATTACAGCACGGTTTTCTAGGAGATATTTGAAAACATCAAGATTTCCATTTGTAGCAGCAATGTGTGCCGGAGTTTCATCCATTTCATCGGGAGTATTTGCGTTATCACCAAACAACCCGAGGCAATGAATGTAGCTAGGTTTTTCATAAAAAGATGAAATCTAAATAAGCTGATTTAAGCCCTAGTGACTGTTCTTATAGTAAATGTAGACTTAAGTAGCATACTTTTAGAGAGGAAAATAAGGCACAGTTATAAAAATTATCTCTCTTTTTTCCAAAGACTTTAATTTATCAAAAGTCTCAATTCGATCCCCAAAAAATCTGCATATTTTCATGTTCTACATTACACACACTCATATGCAGTTTACAATTCAATTGAGAATAACATATTCTTATTTTCTCAAGTTTCTAAATGGCTAGGCACTCAATCACAAGATTCATTGGACGAAAACAATTTCAAGCTCACTTCACATCGGCAATCTCCGCAGCAATGTGTACTGGATAACGTCCAAAGTCGTTCTTCGGAAATTTGTGCATATAAAATTCGGCCAAGATCTAAACGATGAGAGACATTTAGATGCCAGGTTTAAGAAAAAGTACTTTCAGGAGCCTACTTTCACAGCTTCATAATTTCTCTTTTCAAGTGCAATATGCATTGGGCTGTTACCCTCATAATCAGGCTGGAAAATGAACAATTTGAAGCGAGCATCCTTCAGTAAAGTCTGCGAAAATAGAATTTTGAATCTTTAGAAATAAAGGAACTTTTATAAGAGGGAGGTTTAGAACCTGTAAGATTTTCTTAGCTGTTAGAAAAATTACAAAACTAATCGGGAAAAAAATCTTACATCAAGAATTTTGACCGAGTTATACTTGGCCGCTATGAATATATTGGTCCTATTCAAACCATCGACAGCAAATTCGTTTGCTTTTTTATCAACGAGAATCTTCACATGTTCAACGTTGTCTTTTTGAATAGCCAAGAGATAAGGGGTCATTTCATGTCGATCACGTGCCTCAATTTGTGATGCGTTCTTTTCAAGGAGAAACTTCAAGACTCTCGGGTCGTCGTTCTGTGCAGCCACATGGACTGCCATGTTTTCGTTCAAGTTTTTGGCGAGAATTGATATGCCTTCGTGAACTAGGAACTTTGTCATTTCAGAACAACCTGTAAATTAGTTGAAATTAGATTTCCTAATGCAGTAATGTCAGTGCTACATTTTCTGAGGAGGGTGCTGCTTGAAAAGTATTCTTCCATGATAAAGAGAGTCAAAAACAAAACTCTTAGAATTGTAGAACTATCTCAATTACTCTTCCTGATTATCATCTCTTCTGACCTATCTGAAGTCGAATGTGTATAAATTCTTTCAGGAACAAGGAAAGATAAAAGAGGCAATCGGTCAGTAAATTGCCTCAGAGAGCAGCTTATTTTGGAAGAGAGGGATCAACTAAATGCCAATTCGTTAGCATAAGAGAATTGCATCCAATGACGTTCATTCTGAGTGTTCATAACTTGTAATAACAAATTTTACAAAAAGATTTGCGGATTGAGGTGAATTGACCTGATATAATAGAGAAAATTACTTGAGCTATTAATTGAGTGTTTTAATTACTGAATTAATATAACGCAGGGTTTATATTTGATACTTTTATCATAGTAGCTGACTTGGGCTCTGGGCACTCACCGGATTTAACTGCTAAATGAAGAGGCGTATTCCGTTCGTATTTAGTGTTGATTCTAACGTGTGCTCCATTCGCAACCAAAAGTTTTACCATTTTATGCGCATTGGCTATCAGCGCCAAATGCAGTGGCGTGTAACCGTATTTATTTATCTCATCGAGAGTAATATAAAACATTTGAATTTCAACCCTTTCCATCAAGCATGCCAGGTACAACTTGACACATTCAAATGATCCCGCTCTTGCTCCGATATGTAGCTAGCAAAATAATTTTGGCTCAGGGTCTATGGTAGATCGGTATGTGACTTACTGGGGAATTACCGTCGCTGTCATAAGATTTCAGAACGATTCTTTCGTTGAGGAGAATTTTTGTAATTTGATCAAAATTTCGATTCATTGTTATATGCAAAGCGTTCTGTTTAAATCTATTTTGTACCTTGAAGATTGGATTAGTTATTTTATAAATAGATTACCAACTGAAGAAAGAGAGGATTCTTCTTTTATTCAGTCAGCCATAAAATTTGGTTAAAATCAATTTAAATGAATATTTTATCTTTGGAATAGTCAGAAGATCTGAAGGTGTAAACTAAACTCAGTTTGTAGCAGCTGTGAATATTCGAGTAACGATTAAATTTGAGATAATCAAAGTCTAGAGTGACAATGCCATTTATTGTCATGGAGCAGAAATAAATGTACGAGAATCGTCCTTTTCAGTTTTCAAATAGGAATTCTAAGTTGACCATAGATAATTATCTATTCAATTATAATTAACCGTTGAAATTTCATGACTTTTTTTAACACATTCTATCAAGTGTTATTCAGCATTAAAAATTGCAGATCTCAATCATGAAAGGGCCATAATTAATTTTTTCGCGTTTAATACCGAAAAGTTTTTTTTCGTCCAAAGTTTCAATATCAATTAATTGAGTTTAAATTACCAATTACACTATAATACAGTATATGTACTCATTTCTGTCCTAAAAAAACTATTTACTCTATCAAAAATGTCAAGCTCGGTTGATTCTGAGAGTTCTGATGATAAAATGTCAAACCTATCCTCACAATCGAATTTGTCATCTCTTTCGAGTCTATCAGAAAATGTCTATGTAACCAAAGGCATATATCTAAGGATAAAACACTTGAATGGAAGCTAGAACCTTTAAACAGTAAG
>KL566959.1:0-18404 GCA_000715275.1 Gyrodactylus salaris
AAAACTGACAATTTTGTAATTTTACTTCAGAATAATGAGTAAGGTAAATTTGAGAACAATATTTGCTTCAAGATTTTTTGAAAGTTTAGAAAAAGATTTCAACTTTTTTTCGCGAAGAACAGTGCATTATTTTGAAATATTATCAACTTTGTCATCAGAATGATGAATGATTTGAAGCAACATTTTTTGGGGCAATTTGGATGCATAATGTCAAAGTTACATCGGTTTTAAGATTTTAGAAAATTAAAGTTTGGATGATTAAATTGTCATTTTTGTTGATAGAAAAACTTTGAATACTTGTATAATAATAACTAGAGATAATTGAGAGAAAATAATTACACCAATCAAAAGCTCATTCCTTTGTCTATAAAATGTGATAAGTTTTGAGTTTTATGGATGCATTTTAAACTTTTTCTTAACGCGACACCAGCCTCCCAAGGGGTTTACCCGTGCTAATGATGATTTTGCACAAGTCAAACAACCATTGAATAGATTGTGATCTGATTCACAAAACTGATAAACTAAAGAAATTTCGGAATATCTTGATAGGAATATACAATTTATTTGATTAAAGTTCCTGTGTCGCTGGTGTCACCAGGGGCCTACAGGGGTTAATGGGGAATATTTAGAAGATGTCGATATTCAATCCCCCAACAAGGCACCCCTCTTCATCCACGACATCTCCTAATGAGATTTGACCCTCCAGCCATATACCAACTACCTCCCACATCTATTACAGTGCATTAGTAAAATTAATAACTTTGTATTTCTCTACCAGCATCATCCCCGACTATCTGGTAGACGATGCATTTTTTTCTTAATTTCATTTAGACTACATGCCAATGTTTAAAAATTAGCAGTTTTTCCCTTCCCGAATTTGAGTCAAGTTTTATTGGCCTTATTTTATGAATATTTTCTCTCGCTTGTGCAAATATTTAATTTTCCGTTGAAAAACCTTTGCCAACTTCTAATCCTATTATTCTGGGATTGTGGCTAGGAGGGTTAAAATCACTCTTAACCCTTGAGTAACATTGACTTTTCTTATCGTTTGAAGAAGAGTTTTTAGGCTTTCTGATTATATTAGGTTATTCAGTCATTTATTTAAAAAAAGATATTGACCGTCGAATTTTGAGTTTTAATATTTTCCTCATCTTACGTATCAGAAGAAATAACTGACCATTTTACTGACTCTCTTCTATTGTAAGAATCGGAAGACCTATTTTATCTTTAGAAGAAACCGTGAATATCTCCCAAAATATTTCAGAATCGAAAGTTCTTAAAATTTAATTTTTAGCCTGAAAAATACGAATTTTCATTGAATTGTAGAGTTTGATCTTAAAGGGTTAACATGCATTGGCTTATCCCATGACTTGTTATAAATAAATCTTGAAATACTATTAATAGTGTTATTTTTGCTGGTCTATCCCATGGGTTGCAATAAAAAATCTCTGCCCCTATGCAAAGTGATAATAAAAACTAGAATCTTCGTCTTGATTCAAATCATCAAGCGCTAAAGAAAACTATTGTTTTTCTTATGGCGTCATTAAATTTTTCTTCTCCCCATGGTTAAAGTGGGATTTGCTTTTCGAATATCTCTCTCTCCTCTACGCAGTATCGATCGTATAGGTTTTCCTGTTATCTTATTATTGTTGATTCTATCCCAGGATGAGTAATCAGGATTTGTATTACTTATTTTATTATTCACAGGTTAAACGTTTTTTCGTGTTTTTATTAAAAACAAAAATATTCGATCGTAAAGACTCCCAATGAATCAGACTATCTTTTGTATAGAGCTTCGATTAAGAAGCAAACTTTGATTAATCGCCAACATTAAATGTGCGTCTTGAAAAGAACATCTTTTGTTTATGGCTTAAGACACCAGCTGACTGACAGATGATAAAACTACGCTGATTTCAAAGTTGAAACTTTTTTAAGTTTACAAGATTTTTTTGACTTTAGTATCGAACTTAACTCTTGAATTCCCCTTACAGGTCTCGTGAATCATGAAAAGAATGTCGACGAGATCATCTGGATCAAGACGGGGGAGACCATGAAGAGCCTCTCATGTCCCCATGCGAATAATGTCATGTTCAATTGGAAGATTAAGGACCACATGGAATATGAGTTCATCAACAGCAAAAAGTTCCTCTTCGACCAAGGCAAGTCAATGCTGACCATCAGCCAGCCGATAACGATTGACGACGCTGGCGTCTACGAGTGCTCCGCTGTCGACGGCTACAAGACCCTCAGGAAAAGGTATCTACTCAAAGTTCGATGTACGTTTACACGAGAAATAAATATAGTTTTTTTGGGTAAAAATTTGGCTTTAAAATAAAACTTTTCAATGCAAACTGATTTGCAAGAGAGACTTGGAACCAACAGCTATTTTTGATTTATATAAGGGCAATGGGAGTCTAGTCTAAAAGAATGCATTTAAAGGTTGTGTAATAATGGATTTAGCAGAGATTGAAGATATTTCTCACTCCCGTGATGTAGGCTCCATAGTGGGCAAATTAATTGAATTTCCCCTGTATTTCATCCCTCCACAATACAAGAACTTTCAAGTGAGGTTATACAACAGTACTAGCAGGAGAGGTGGTATATTATTCACTTTCTTTATGATGTGTAACCGAGGTAATTGTAGGAAAATCAAGAGGAGTAACACCACGGGGAGCCTGCAATTTCATTTCTTTCGCGTGTAAGGTTGCAATCGGGAAAATGTTAGGCAAACTTTTCACTATTATTATTCAGTTGACCAGATTTCTTTTATCTATTCACGAATCTCACCTTAAAATTTTCTAAATGCTTCCTTTAATTTTTTTTTCAGTCGCCAATGCCAGACTTCTCTGCTTTCAAAGTGAGTATATTATTAAATTATAATTTAATTATCAACCCTTTTTAATTTAAACTACTTTTGACCAAATATTAGACGAGTTATATTAGATATTAGACGAATTGTAAAAACACTTGAGTTTTTTATTCATCCTTTATAAGATTTTATCTCTCGGTTCTATTAAAAGAAGACTTGAGGGAGAATTAAAAACTTAAAATGTAAAAGCATTTCTATAAATTTAATCAAATATATTTATAATTTTCGAAATCTTTCTTAAGGATTTTCCCTAGACTTTCATCATAAGCTATGCTCAAGAATATCGAAAATTATCAATTAAATTTGATAGCTTTATCATAAAGATTTTTAATATAGTAACTTTTTTCATTTAGTACTGGTCTAATGTACAGATTCGATTATCAGAAGAGAGAAAATCCTTGAGAAATTATTATCACATTTTGAAATATCAAAAAGTATCTTTTCAAGTTCAATATTTTCTAATTTCGCTGAATTTTTATTGATTCTCTCGAATAAATTTGCATAAATTCTAGTCTAGAAGAGTCTGACCAGAAAGTGCTTCAGAACGCGTTTCCTTTATTAAAAGAGATTTTAAATGACACTCTGGCTGGTAAATAAATAATATTTTCTCGTCTAATCTAGGCCTCTGCTTCTCGGATCCCTCCATGGCCAAAACCCAGCAAATGCCGATCACCTTCACGACAGGGGACTTTATAGAACTCGACTGCTCAGCCTTCTCCCCAGCGAATGAGCCAATCGCCTACAGCTGGTCTTATGGCAGCCAGTCAATACAGTCTGCCCACAGTTCCAGCCTCGTCCTGGACTCGGTCACCGCTGACAATGAGGGCATCTACACTTGTGACCTAAAGGATAAAGCCTACAACCGTCTTTCATATTCCTTTCGACTGATTGGAAAGAGTACGTCCACCAAATCATTTTCAGTTTAGCTGCATCTTGAGAAGTTGGAAACAAAATTAAATTTTATGCTATAAATGGTCTTGAAAAGTTACAAGAAAATTACTTTCTCTTGAAAAGAATGACCCAAATAAAAGATTAAAATTGTATCTAATTATTAAATTAATGATAAATTTTTTTTGCTTCTCACAATTGGTTTGAAGTAGTCCTGCATTTCTCTTGGTCCAAGCGAATGTAATTGCGAAACTTTTTCTTTTAGAGTTTTTAAACAAGGACCCTGTGATTATAACAAAATTGGAGAATATGATACTTTCGAGTAATATGTCGGTGAAAATTACTGCAGAAGTGGAGTGTGCGTGTGAG
The DNA here is from genome assembly GCA_000715275.1 of Gyrodactylus salaris. NCBI lineage: Eukaryota > Metazoa > Platyhelminthes > Monogenea > Gyrodactylidea > Gyrodactylidae > Gyrodactylus > Gyrodactylus salaris. The sequence continues at coordinate 4,127 of KL566959.1, forward strand.
ATGCCGAAAATTCAAGTGAGTAGAGACTCGTCCAAATATAACATTCAATCATTAAGAATCAAATGTTTTAAACTTTAACAGTTTAACTGTGCGTTGCTACTTATAAGTACTATGAATAAAATACATAATGTTTTTTTAAACAAATATATTTTACGCACACGTGCTTTATTCATCTCAATATCCTTAATAACATACTAAATGCTTTTTTATAGATCAAGATTACTATCATGAATAAATTTATCCATTTTTTCATTCAAGAAGGTTGGGGCCTATTTCACCCCCAAGATACCATATATACAATTTTTTATGATACCAAGTTATTCTGCCTAAAATTAACTAAAGCCAAGTATTTTTCCAGGTTATTTTCTTTCGATCTAAAATCTGTCAGTAGAGAGGGCTTAGAAAGAGAGAACTTTGAGAAAATTGAACAAGACCAAGAAAAATAATTAAATGCCGATATTCTCTCCTTTCAGTGGCTGAAGAGGCTCGAACCCGGCGAGGTGCATAACAACGCCATCCCATTACCGAATGCTAGAAAGTCCGAGAAGGAGGAACTCTATCGTCTGCTGGAGCAGACCAACCTCCCGGACTCTCCAATCAAAGTGGAGCGCCCAATGCTGGACGATAAGAACTTCTCTCCCGCCTACAATGCCCAACATGAAGCCATGAACGAGAGGGTCTTTTGGAGTAACCTCAAACTTGTCGGTCCTCTACAGCCCAGTGTGCACGGCGGGAAATATGCCTTGTTGACTCTCAATGCAGACTCACCTAATCCTCTTGTTCAATATGAGACATTTGAGGTCTCTATCAATAAAGGTACGTTCATTGCCAAAGGGATTATTTTAAAGAAAATGCCTCTTTCATCAAAACTCAATTCTGACCTGTTATTATAAAGAATGGTTTTTTCTCGTCAGACCAAAACATTTTTCAGACTAAAGTATAAGAAAAGTGTGGATTTGGCAGTTGGATCAAGTTCACTAATGACTGTGTACGTAATTATGGGGTCATAATTATGCATCATTTTTACGCCAATAACAACTAAGATATCTTGATGGCATTAGGCTCCTCTCATTCAACCCTGCATGGCCCCCAGTGAAACACCGGTGGGATTAAAATAAGCCATATTTTTATATTAAAAAATCCTAGTTTTTTCAGTATTCTCTTATTGAAATTCTACATTTTACAGAAGATGAACCAGAGGAAGTAAATACAGTTTACTACTTCCTGATACCCTTCATAATTCTATTCGTGGTCTTTGGCTTCTGCATCTACTGCATCTTCCATCGTAATAAGAAGAATAAGAGTTCATCCTCCCTGGACTCTCATGGGCACTGGATATCGGGAGGGATGCTGCAGACTGAGGCGCATTTCCTCAAGTCTCAAAACACCACATCGACCAACACCTTTCAGACGTCCATCCTGAGTCCTTATAGTCTCTTGAAGACGAATAAGAAGCAGCATCCTGACCAGATGTACAATAAAAACAACCTCCCCTACATCACCTATAGCAATAACAACTCGAACTCTTCTTCTGAACTGCCCTACAAGTATCAGGTGACCTCCGGCAGTCAGTACACCCAGCAGCAGTTGTCGCCGCATCAGACACCGAGTCAGTCGATGATCTACACCAAGACCCTCTCTACGGAGCTGCCGTATGACCAGCAATATGCCGCGGTTAGCACGATAGACACCATGTCGAGTCGTAACACGAATCCCTACTCAGTGCCGTGCTATGAGAATGAGACTGCCATTCGGGAGACTGATGGGAAGAATAACCCCTTCATAGACCAGACTAATAATAATTATCCTAATAACTTTTATATGAATTGAATATTATTCATTTTAATAAACCTCCCGCCCCCAACATTGTATTAATTGTATTATTTTGTAAATATTTACACGAGAAAGATTATTTCAATAAAGTATTATGAAGTTAACTATTTTTTTCAATTATGATTGCTAGCCTTGAATCTATGGCTATGGCTTTTATCAACTTTTTATGAATATGAAGCCAATGAAGTGACAATTGGTGTGCTACCTAACAAAGGTTTGGAGATACGTCTGCACGTCTTCAAAAAATGGAGAGTTCTTAGATCGGGTTTTTTTGAAAAATTTAATGGCCAAAGCCATGATGCTAGCCCTGAGCAAGCGGTTGGTCATCTCAGAAGGGTACTAACAAGCTCAACGTAGAAGTTAGAAAAACTCGAGTCAGGAATGCGATTTTTGAAAAATATTGTTCAAACAGTATCGCCACCTACTCGGAAGTAGAATGATGTCAATTTTCTTAATTTCACAAAAAATGGGCGAAAAATCAGTCTAACTTCTTGAGATGCTAACATGAGCTCACAGAGGCAGTTTTGAGTCGCCAACTAGCTCCAATGTGTTACATCTTACTCTGAGCTTTAATTAGAATGGTCGCAAGTACTATTAAAAACGAGGAAAATGGACTGAGTTTCTTGCGGGAACAAATGTTTAAAAACAAGATTTCACAAGTTCAGTCCTCAGTCATCCTAAACTTCATCGCTTCCCCTCTTCTGAAGACGTGGTTCTTAGCCTGATATTTACGAGAGAAAAAGTCTAAAATAGTGGGGATTTACATATCATGAAATGATGCGGATTTTGCAGATTTAAACGGCCAAAGCCATGATGCCAGCCCTGAGGAAGCGGTTGGCCCCTTCAGAAGGGTCCTTAAAAGCTCAAAGTGGAAGTTAGAAAAGCTCGAGTCAAGAATACGATTTTTGACAATATTGTTCAAACTGTAACACCACCTACTTGGAAGTAGAAAGATAAACATTTTCTTAATTCTTAAAATCTCCATAAGCAAAGTAGTTGGACCTCCCGTGCAACACGGATTTGCTGGACGTACCAACATGGCAAATAGCAGACTATTACTTTTGATCTCTACCCATCCAGAAGAACCCATTTAAGACAACTTCAAACTCAATTTGGATGGTAACTTTAAGGGAATCTCCAAATTCTCAGTCCCCTGCACCCCCAGAAGGGCTAATTACTTTGGGCTCTTAATATAATAAAAAAACTTTATACCTCATTCATAAATTCTAATCTTTCTCAATCAATTTCGTCTAAAACTATACATAATTTTATAATATATATTTCTAGATTATTCAACAAGAAACGTAAATGGGAATATATATTTTTTGTTCAGGGGTCCAAGTAGGTTCACAATTATATCAGAGTAAATAAAAATATAATCGTATTAGCGACAGCTTAGTAGGTGGTGATGGTCTACGAGGCACGATGGAAGTTGACCCGCCAAAAAAAAGTGATTACTCTCTCTTGAAAACAATAATATTCAAGTTTGGTTTAATTTCAAAAGTTTTTTTTGGTTTATTTTACGCTCCTCCACATTGTAGAAGCTAGAAGAAAGGAATTTTAATAAAATTAAACACATTTTTTCTATTTATGGCTGATGAGCTTCTGGCGTTAGAGGTCGGATGATGACTTTTGCGTAGCCGTGAAGTTCCTCCTCTAAAGGCATCTGACCAGGCGCAGTTGGTGAATTCTAAATATTTGAAAGATTATAAGTAACTTTCGTGGGGACCCACGATTGAATTATTCAGTTCAAATTTTATTTCTAGCTTTGATATTTCATAGAAAAGTATATTCTCTACGCCAGGGATGTCAAATTTTACATAAATACGCGGCGATAGAAAATGGTAGTTTTACGATTTTTCTCCGGGAATTAAAAATTGCTGAAGGGTCTAAAATAATTTAAGAGCATCTTTTCTTCCAATTATTTTTTCTTGAATAGAAAAGAGTAAGAAATGACTTTCTCATCAAATAAAGTGCCTTTTTGATACTCTATTTTTATCATGATAAATTCTTCAAATGTGACCTTTGTAAAGTACAATTAAAAAATTACATCTGAGATGTAAAATTATCCCTGTGGAGTAGAATAAGTTGATATATCAGAATTTGATTATGAATACAAATCTGAAATTATTTTAAAATTTTATTGATCCCAAAAACTATTTTTGTGTTTTTGAAATTTAAAAATATCAAATCAGTAAGCCGTGTGAGGAGAAAAGCCTCCTTTTTGGATCCTCATCGATTTTGATGGATAAAAAGACGAGGTAAATTCCGTGTGAAAAAATGTTATCTCTTTATAAAAGTATTTGATTTACGAAAAATAATTGCAGATTTGGGTTCAGAATTAAAATCACTATCCGATATCAACTTGTTCATTTTCATGAGCCCTTGTGTTTTCTAAAATCACAATTTTTCTAACGACAATATATTCAATGATTATTAATAATAATGAAATCTGAAAAGTATCGGTTCAACGATGCCTTTTTAAGCCTTGAGTAGATGATTCCTTTTTCAACTCACCAATGGAAAGACGACTGATTTGCGACTGGGATTCTCAATCAACTCCTTCATATGATGGGAAACTAGAGATGAAAATTAAAGTTTATTTCTAGGCCTCAAACAGGTTTCCTCAACTCGTATCTTGATTTGAGAGGACCTGATTTTATTATTTTTTCTGCCCTAATACCAAAAATATTTGATTTTCAAAAGATTTTCAGCCTTTAACAGGTTATTTTTTTCCAGCTAATACTCATCCGAGTTATGATTTTATTTTAAGAAAATCTCTTTTATAGATGCAGATAGCCAGAATAGCCAGAGTTGGCCAAAACTGTGAAACGCATATTTTTCACTTTTTTTGCATATTTTGGGTAGTCCTAATTATTGCACCAATTTATTTTAACGGCCATTTGTACTTTTTCCTTCTCTTTTGGTCACAATAGAACTGAACAGTTTTCACAAGTAGCTCGGATCCTTAGATGATAGGACAGTTTAAAAAATGCTGGGAATGAATGCAAAATGTTGAGAGCTTATCTCTTGTGAACTCACCTAGAACGAGATCGCATCCATCTAGGAGGCCTTCCTCGACAAGTTCCCGGGCAAGAAGGTCTGGATGATCCTTATTTATGATGAATGAGAAGCTGATATCTTGTAGTTCATTATTCTGCTTTAAATTCCTCTTCCTCAGAGTTATTCTGAACGCAGGTATTGGGGTCTGAAAGGAGAATTTAAAGTTATTACTTGGGCACAAAGAAAATTTGACTTATTTCAAGCACATACAAGAAACATGCCAACTTTTTAACATATTTAACATGCCTACATAATCGATATTCAGCAATAGAATATATAGATTACATAACTATACTGCTACTGTCTTTCTTCTGTCAATTGCCCAACGACTTTAATCCTACTTTGAATTTTTTTGAAAATTTTAATTTCTCAAGTATGGCTATTATTCGTTGTAATCAAGACTATCCATCTCAATGATATGCTTTTGAAAAATAATTATGATTTTCTTTCTCCTAAAAAAGACATCTAGAGCAAAATATTTAGCTTTTAATATGCTTCTTGAAAGCAGAAACGAGATATACTTTTTGGGTGCTCAAGTTATTTCTTTTTTTTCCCACGTTTTACTAACAGAGTTTTTTAAATGGGCCACTTGCCAATTGATGGCTTCACTCTAGAATTAGATTTTATAGCATAATTATAGCCAACTTGAAGCTTCATCATTTTTCATTTCTTGCTTTTATTACGAAAAACTTGAATAAAAAACTATTAACCCTTCTAGACATAATAATTTTCAAAGCTGTTTATTTCGCAGCCAAGATTTGAAACCAGATCAGGCTCTTTGAATTGCAGAGATGACATGGTCCAATATCACGCTGGAAGCAAGTAGGGTGACGATTTACTATAATTGATACTTTTATAGAAAGAAGAAAGTATATATTTCTACCAAAATCATCAGTTCTTCCAAGGTATAAGGTTAATATAACAATAGGGTTACCCAATATTTATACATTTTTCTCAAAATTCAGCAACTGTAGCATTTCTCAATTCGTTTTCACTCATAAATAATATTAGTGTCTAAAATTTGAGTTATAATTCCTTCCTGTGCAAAATTTTTCATAAAAACTAAAAGTCATCTAAAATTATACATTCAATGATGAGTGTCAATTTAAACAACAAAATTTATCAAATTTCATCGAATATATTATTTAAATATGCTGATTTTAGAATTTTTAAGAAAGTTTGTTCAGGACCCAATTTTAGAGAACAAATGAATTGGATATTTAATAAAGAAATGTTTATAATCATAAAAATGCCACAGTTGTTGAAAAGTAAAAATATTGGTTAACCCTAATATAACAACAAGAATTTGGTTCCCAATGGTTGTAAATCAATTGTTGTGAATTCTTCCAAAATGTCAATAACAGAAAAAAACAAAACAAGATGTAGTATGAAAGGAAAAAAACTTTCAATTTGGCCATCTCATCTCTAGGGAGTGCCCGTGGTTGACTTGTTTGCAGAGTTGCGGTCCAAGTCTCATAATAAGGGCAACCAAAAATATTCTTTTTATAACCATGAAAATATTCTCTAAAATATTCTTTCAAAGTAAATTGTATTTTCAAAATTGATTGGAAAATGCCGTACAGGTTAAGGTCGCTATATATTTTCCTATCGAAGTTACAATAGGCAATCCCATTTAATAAACAATCCTATCGAATGAAAAATAGGACACTGTGACATTTATGAATAAATTTATCTATAAATTTAGTTAGATTTGCGCCTTACAAAAAATATTATTATATACGCTCAAAATTTAGTATTCTAAACAGAAACCCTACAAACGACCTGCTCAACTGAAGAATAGTTAGAATTCACAATTTTTTACAACAAATTGAGAACCAGATTCTTGTTGTTTTATTTAACTTATACCTTGGAGGAACCGGTAATTTTGGTAGAAATATATACTTTCTTCTTTCTATAAAATTATGAATTCTTTCCAAAGTTATGCTGACGTAACAAACTAGATACGTCACTATTTAACAAAAATATAATTGATACATTGTATGATACATCTCATTCACTACTAAACATGGTACAGATGTATATGATTATCACCAATTCCAATGACAAATCAAATCTCGCTACTACGATCTGATACTCACCGAACTTTCGGGGGCATCGCTGGCTTCGGGCACTATCGGCTTGGGAGACGGAGAGACAGGTGTGGGCTTTGGATTGCTCGGATTCTTCCTCACTGTCTCCCCAGAGTCCTGCGGTAGGTGATCATCTTCCGGGAATAACTTGAGGTTCTGCCTCGACTGGCTCCCAGAGTGATTCGTTGTCCGCTGGTTGCTGTCGTCTTCCTCTTCGCTGGTGTCGTCACTGCTGTTGAAGACCCAATCTGAAGATCCACCCTTATTCTTGGGAGAGAATATTTATATTATATTTTTTTCTCTTCTCGTAAATGTAAACAATTCCAGACTATTCCTATCCCGGCCCATAAAATACCTGTTATCGTAATTCCTTTTAAAAGACTCCTTCAGGTTAGCTTTTCATTATCACATTTGGCGTAAATCAGCGATTTAATATCACTACCAGAAAAGTACAAAAGATTTTCGAAAGGATGCAAAAAATAATTGAAAAAGTGCATTTAATGCTAAATATTAGCAATTTGAGTTTAAAATATGGGATGTATGAAATTCTCTTCCTTAACCCTGGTAAATCCCTTGGGACACTGGTGTCCCGCTTAGAAAAAGTTGAGAATTTTACATCCATAAAACTCAAAACTTATCACATTTTATAGACAAAGGAATGAGCTTTTGATTGGTGTAATTTTCTTGTCTTAATTATTTCTAGTTATATAATGCCAATTTAATCATCCAAATTTTAATTTTCCAAAATCTTAAAACCGATGTAACTTTGACATCAGGCATCCGAATTGTCCCAAATTCTTTTTGATTTGAAGATGGTCATTCTAAGATTACTATGAAGTTGAAAATAATTTCAAAATAATGCCCTGCTCTCAGAGAAAACAGAGTTGGAATATTTTACTCAACTTTTGAACTAAGGAAAATTATTAAAACTGCAAAAAAGTGCATCTGCATCTTTTCTCGTAGGCATTTCTAAGTGACGGGAATTAGTTTTCTGGGAGAAGGACTCAATTGATAAGCTATTGAGCGAATAAAACAAGTGCATCTGGTAGCCCTAAATATCACCTTTCAGTGCTCTAGGAAACAGCGTGTCATCAATCATAGAAAAGGTTAGCAAAGAAAATCTTTGATATCACTTTGCCATACGATTCACGTAAAAATAATGTAAGCATTATCATTTCTCAATGTTTTCGGTTTCAATTTCAAAGCAAATGTCTATTGTGAGACTAGACTAGCTCTCTAATATATTCCACTCAAAAATGACTGGAATTAATTTTCTTCAAACGAAAAAAAAAGGCTCAAGAATAAATTAAGGATTTTGTGGTTAATTTCTAAAAAACTTTTGGTTATTCATTTGGGATATTTTGAGAAAATGTAAAAAAATTATCCCTCTTCAAGATGATAGTCTCTCCAAGAAATAATTCTCAATAAACGCATTTTTCAAACATTCAACTTTCAGTAGATAGATTTTTAAGGATAATTCAAATTTTTGCAAGTTTTCAAAGTAGCATTGATTGAAATTGCCGAAATTTCGTTTCAACTCTCAGAGAGCTAAGAGAATAATTTATTTGAAATCTATATAAATAAAATATTCCTTCATATTTCCTCCTTTAATAACTCTCACATAAATAATTGAATTGTTCTGAATTTTTCACAAAACCTTCTTCGGGATCTTAAGAAGATGAACCGAGATTCTTTTTGTTCTAACTTTCATGGTTCTCCTCACATAAAGCGATCATACATGAAACCAATCAGAAGCTTTGAAGAGTGTATGTGTGTGAGTTAACTATTTCATGTCTACCCCTCCTATGGTCTTTGATATTTCCTTTTGTAAGAAGAGCTTATTTGAACACTCTTCTGAATGCTCAGTTTAATAAATTTATTACGTAGCATGGTTTCATTTTTGAATTCATTTGAAATTTACTTCAAATTAAGAAAATCGCTGCAAAGCACGACAAGGATATCTAGTTATGCATAAATTAGAAACAAAAAATAGATCCTTGATGATAAATCTTGATAAAATTGTAGCTAAGACCTCTCTTTACATCTAACAAGCCCTTAGAAACTCATGTTTCAAATTATATCACTGATATATCCTCATCAGAAATAATTCTCAAATACTCGCTGTACTCATCAATGTTGATATCTATTGGTCATTTATTGAACTCAAAGGTTTCAAAGAGAAGGAAATTCGAAAATAAAGAATATTGCTTTTGTAAAGGAATATTTTCAAGAATATCGAAAATAGAATATTTTTTGAGAATATAAATAAAGAATATTTCTAGATGCCCATGGCTATCACTTTATTTGACCGCTAGCTCCACTGAGTAGTCTTAGTGAGACGCACATAGAGCGGGTCTTTTACAATTAATGATTTTATTTCGAATCTTCCCTTTTTTCAATAAAGATTTTTGAAAATAAAGATGCCTCCATAAATAGATTTTGATGCCTTGTTTCAAGAGATTTTATATACAATACACCGGCCTTGGCTTGTCGCACATTATTGTAGCATATTTGAACCTCAAACCTATTTTTAGAAATCCGCCTCAATATGGAAATATATTCTTCTAAAATGTAATAGCCCTGAGAAGGCAACTTACATCCACTCTATTGCTGTTGTCGTCGGAAGACTTTGGAGCGCGCACTGGCTTCGGCTCAAAGTCATCATTCAACAGTGTCTTTTGCAGAAAATCACGATCCTAAATTAAGAGATGTTTTAAAATGATTTCTTTTTTCCAATTTATAATTTGATTTTGACAAAAAAATAACTAATGACGTTACCTGGAATGAAAAATGACTTTGTTTATAGCCATCCTGTTGCTGAAGTCTATTTCTTAAAACACAATCAAATCTGCATTAATCAATGAATAGGTGAGGGCATATTTTTTAGTTCTCATGACACTTTTCCGTCAATCCTCTCACTAATCGAGACAGATTTTTGCTCAAGATTAGCGAATTCGTTGAGCTTCGAAAAGGTTAGCTCCTTTTTTAGCTAAACTTTTTTATTGTAGTGTATTTAAAACAGCTGATAACTCAAACAAACATAGGATTCTATTTTGTAAAGATATTCAATAAGCCATATTTGAATCTGAACATTGTTCATAGAGATTATTTACATAATTTTAAATACACAATTTATATTTGGTAACTTGAAAAGTGGCGTTTTCAATAACATCTAACAAACACAACATTTATAAAGTCTTAGGGGTTATTAAAATTTCTTAAAATTAAAGTTTTAGGTACTATTCTGTTGCGCTCTGCTTATAGCCGAATGAGCAAGCATAACCTCGTCCATGAGCATAGATTATGCAAGCATAGATTATAAATACTCTTTTTTTTTTAATATAATATTTATTTATATTCCGGCGTCTAAAACCGGATAAAAGTCACTTTAAAACGTGGTCCTTGTACATGATAAAAATTAAACTGACTGTTTGCATTTCTTTCATGCCTAGTGTATGGAATTTGTGAGAAGTGAACCTAATTTTTTATAACAAGTTCAGAAAATACAAGACTATTTCTGCATCTTTCATGAAAGGTATGAAATCTCTCGAGAGGGCTGTAACAGAGTCATTAACAAGTCTAACAATTTCTTTGTAGCAAGGTAACACGTTTCTTGTGTAATAGGCTTTGGTAATGAAAGAATTGATTTTTTCTCTCGAATTAAATCAATTTTCTGCTTATTGAAACATGATACACGTTTTCCTGTGCACACTATGGTAGTTTGCGAAAAAGGATGAAAGTTTTTCAACAAGAACTGCATTAGAGAAGCTCGTCTTTCCTGCTCTGGTCAGTATTTAAAATTTTTATAATTTTGGATAAAACTTACTTTAAAAAAGACTAAAGATTATCAGAAAAAAATGCTGTTCGTCAAACATCAAAAATACAATCTAATATGGGTCTAGAGTTTGGGAAAATTTTTATTTTCATTAAGGCAATAATTTTCTTCATTTAAATCAAGATTTTGTCTAGAAAAGTAACATCTAAAAAGTCTTACTTCTCAACGTGGCTTTTCGAAAAATCGATGTATTGGTATTTTTTGGAGGGATTTTAATAAAAGGAAAGAACCTTATTTTAGAAAAAAGTTTTGAGATGATGAGTCATCATAGATTACTGTATTGAGATATTTTCGAGAAAGATAAATAAATTTTAAAACTTTTTGTTTTCTTCGAATTGAGTCCAACTCTCTTGAGAAGTTTTAAAACTACACAGCGAAGAAGGAATCGGAAAAAGACACTGAGGTCGTTGACTTAAAAAATCCTCGGCGTGTATCAGCTCTATCTTGAAATTTTGTAAATAGCCAAGAAATTTAGATAATTGCCCAAGATTACAGCCCATTCTCTATATTTCAAAGAGCCGTTACAAAATGGACTAGATTATTTATTTGGAAGAGACAAACCTTGGCCTTATTCCTTATGAAGGAATGAATTTGGAGGTCCTTGGCTGAGAGTCGTTGATCGGGGTCTTTCATGAGACAAGAGCGACAGAACTTGCGATACTTCATGCCGTAATTGATGTACTGATTACTGACTGTGGCCACTGTATCAATGTCTGGAGGGTCGTTCTTCATCGTCAACATTAGGACCTTGATGTGAAAAAGTTTTATTTGAATCAATCCTTATTTGAAATTATTCATTGTCTTTTACGACTAATAAATGTTAATACCACCCTCAAAGCCTGTATAACATATATTTCCTGTTTTAGCATAAATGTTCAAAATGAAAAAAAAATGTTTTAAAAAAAATTACAGGAGAAAAACACCGTGTCCTATATATATATATAGGACACTTGGGACTTGATGGGTTAAGGCTTATTATATTCGTCATTTATTTATTCGAAGAGTTTCCATGAACTGATATCACACTGATTCTGAATAGTCCATTTTATTGTCAAAAAGACCAAATAGTTCATTTCCAAAAAAAATCATTTTTCAGCTATCTAGAGCAGACCTGTGATTAGTCCATTGGGTACACATAATGCATTAATTAATGCTATTTAATTGCCATTTTAAATATAAAACGTAGCTTTCAAGACATCTTCGTTAATGGTGGATGTGTGAAGATAATTTTTTCGATTCCTCATATCATCAGCATGATAACACAGGAGGAAATGGGATTTTAATCCCAACTGCCGACTTGATGAAAATAGCACCATTCGATAGTGAATTAATTTTTTAATAAAAGTAATGATGATTCGAGAGAAAAACAAATTTTAGCTCAAAATGTAAGTTTGAGTTGTTATTTTTAGAATAAAAAAGTATTTATAAATTTATTATTTTAACACTGGAATTCGGACAACGCAGAAATGAACTTTTTATAGCATGAACAAAGAAGAGAGACAGATCTCTTTTGGATTTAGCACAATTAAAATTTAAAGTTTTGGCTCAAGAAAATGACACTTTAAAATTTAACTATTTTTTCCCCATACGGCTCATCTTTTTGCACAGAACAAAATATCATTGGATAGGTCTTTACAAGATCTTTGATATTGTACTATTTAAGGGTTGAAAATTTAAAAAAAGGATGGATAATTTTTTTTCTTACTTGAAGATTTTTTTTGGATAAAAAGTCATGCATTTCCTATCAAGTGTGAAAAGAGAGTTATTATAATTTTATTTTTAGTATTTCGTCTATTATTAGATTCGCACCTCAGAGCCCTCATCCGAAACTAAAATGTATGAAGATCTAACTGAAACAACAACATCAACAAAAAGTGACAACTCAATGGAAATGTAGTTTAGAATAATATTAAGCGTTGGTGTCTAATGAATCAATTAGAGAGTGTAATATCGAAAGACATTACATTAATCACATGGTTGATCTAGCTTTTGTGGAGATATTTCTCTCCAAGAAACTACTTTCTTCATGACACACAAGATGAAACATGTCTAATCAAAAGTTGGAGATAAGATCTCTAGATGAAGAGAGAGAGAATGAACGCTATAAAGAATATAGATATATTTGTTGTGCATGATTGCAAATGTCTAGAAATATTTAGGCTCAATAATCAATAGATTCACAACATTCACCAGAACTGAGAGCAAAGAAAATATTGAAATCAATTATGAGAATCGTCACAGTAGCACTAAATGATTTTATACCAGTCCACATGTTCAATATGGGATAGCACATGTGACGTGATTAGGGCCACAAATTGTCTTTAATCTAATGTTTGATGGTCTGTTTTAATAAAGCTCAAAAAGGTTGGTAGACCCTCGGATCCAGAGTATTAGATTTCTTAAATTAATTCGTTTTTATCAAATTTCAAAAAATAACGTTTGCATTACTTGTGATAAGAGAACCCGAAATGGTGGTTGATATTTTTACAGAAAAAAAGAAAAGAAAGCTGTTTTGAAATCTAATTATAAATATTTTTGTTGAAGAAAAACTTTTTTTCACATTCCTGCCGAATTTCTAGACAAAGAATCTTTTCTATGCATTTTTATAGAATTACAAGCTTGTGCGGAATTTGTTAAACTCTCTGCATGTGTTTTTCAACAGGAAATTTACCATCCTGGCTGGGCCTAGATTTACACTCAATTTGCAACAGGTTCATGATCCGGCCCATGTTAAAATCAACAAAATTAATTGAGAAGGATTCTGATTGGCCTATGAGCCTGTGCATTAGACCACTGTGTTTTGTGTCAAGCATGTTGAATACGAATTCGATGATGAAAAAATCTTCAAATGAGCACAATTATCTTTTGGATAAGAACTGCTTATAAGTAGAAACACTTTTATTTTATATATAGCTTGTATGATGAATCACCAATTCTTAAAGAGAAAATTTGATTCTGGATCAAAATATCAGACATTATTTTTCGATGGCGGCTTTTGAATTTATTTGTATTTCAACACACAGAGTTTCGACCATAGTAGATAGATTTAAAGCGCAAGAAAGATGGAAATAGCCTCAGAGTTAGTTCTTCATCATATAATTGAGCAATCTAAAGCTATTCCTCGTGATCTTATTTCAAAAAGCAGACCCAACAGACTTGATCTTCGATCATTATAAAAAGTAGACTCAAATCCTAATATCTCTCATAGAAATTTTTAAATTGTCGCATGTCAGTTTAATCTTGAGAAATTTCATCTTTGGCTTGAAAATAATTCCAAAAAAGTAATTTCGTACATAAAATAGTTCTTATAGATAAAAACTGTATTTAAAACATGCGTTTTGACTGAGAAATACATGTTGTTTGTTCCAGCTTAAAATCGATTGCATTGGTAGCCCTGCTCTTTTATATTGCAATGCCGAAATTTATTTCATAAATCTAATTAAACATGTGGTCACTA
>KL566959.1:18424-29998 GCA_000715275.1 Gyrodactylus salaris
CAAGAAAGATGGAAATAGCCTCAGTGTTAGTTCTTCATCATATATTTGAGCAATCTAAAGCGATTCCTCGATATTTCAAAAAAAAATAAACCATTCAATAATTCAAAACGTATTTAAATTCATTCAATGATTTTCCTTGACAGAACATCTTGTGAAGAATAGACATTTATGTTCAGATTGAGAATCAAGATGAGATTATTAAAATCATACTACCCTTGAGGAAGTATCCAAAGTCTAACCCGCGCAATACAAATGTGCACCGAATCTCACTTTTGAAGAAGACTTGTTCGGAATCAAGATTATAATCCACATGTGAATTCTAAAAAATCTCACAGATGAGAGCTATGGTTCACTCCTACACCCATGCATATCTATTACTATTCGCTATTTTGATCTTGGTGGTTTCATTTGAAATGACAACTTTTGCTTGAATGAAGAAAAAGCAAATAACCAATGCTAAAAAATGGCATTTATATGTGTCAGAGTGCGACATGTTAATATTTTTAAGTATTTATCCAAAAAAAAGTTCACATTATAAGGTGTACTGAGAGAGATCTCGCTTTCAAAGATTATTTCGATTTAGAATTCTACCATCTTGCACATTTTCAGAAGATGTTACGATCAGAGATTATTTTGATTTAAAATAAATCTTTCGTAATCAACTTTTCAACCAAGTGTTGGTCATTAATAGGGCTAAAATTTCCAGGAGATTTAGAAATGGGCTTTTTGAATGGATTAATAATGAGTCTCATTATGTATTGAAAAGTATTTTTTTCTGGTAGGCATATTTTCATCACAGATCCCAAAAAACGAACGGTTTTGAAATGTATAAAGTGTATATTTTCTGAACTCTCCTGACTAACTTTTCTAAAATGTATTGAAATTAGATTTTTTGAAATAGAGCATTCTCATTGGTTTGCATTATGAAGACCAATCAAAATCACTCTGAACTTTGAGGGTGATAATTATCATAAATTATAATTAAGGTTAAATCTTCTAATAAAGATTTTTATTGTAAAATACGCAATCGGGAATTCAATTATTTTATCAGGACAGAAGTTGGAAAAAACATGCAAAATGCTCCCTGGATGTTTCAAAATTTCAACAGCTATCGTTAGGCTTTGATCAGTCAGCCTCAGTTTCATCTCCCATGTTAATTTATAATAGTTTTATGCATTTAAACAAAAAAAACTGGAAAATGTATTTCTTTTCTTCATTGAAATGTATTTGAAAATGTCTTAAAAAGTGGGTAGCCCTACTACATGACCTGTTGAAGTGAATAATCAAGGGTGTTTAATAGATTTATGATATTTTTACATCTTAGAATGAATATTTTATGGATCAAGGACTCGAGGCCGGTTATAAATCGCCTTAACTTTTGTATTTATTTGGCAAAAAGCAATCAACGAGGCTTGAAAAGTTTCTTAAATGTTGAATATTGAAAATCAACTGGGGAAAGTTTAGAAAACAAGTTTTGAATCCTAGATTCGGATAGTATAATCCAAAAATCTATTAGTCTAGAATCTAGATGAAATAATACAAGTAATGACTTGAAGTTAAGCCAATTATCTCACTAAATGATGGATCATTCTTGAATTAGTCATTGATCTCTTCTTATTCACATCACAAAAAGATCAATAGAATGTTAGCGTGAACTTTAACCCTTCATTTTTAGAGAAAATAATATTTAAACAAAATCTCTTTTATAAAGAGTAATTGAGTTTTAAATTTGATTTGACACGGATTTGAGCATTTCTCAAGTTACACAAACACAAGTAGAGACTAGCAGGGATTAATGCAAAAGACTCACCTTCATAGGTACAAATCTTGCATAGGGTGCTTGACCGGTAGCCATTTCGATAGTACTTATCCCGAGAGACCAGATATCTGCCCTCTGGTTATATCCCTTGATCTGTTGCATCACCTCTGGGGCCATCCAGCAGGGCGTGCCGACAAACGTGAAACGCTTAGCATCCGTGGTATTAGCAAAGGTCGACTGCGAGGCTAGGAAGCCAGCCACGCCAAAGTCGGCGATTTGTATGACACCGTCATTGCGTAGTAATAGATTTCCACACTTTAAATCTCTATGCACAAGATCGTTAGAGTGAATGTACGCAAGGCCGTGTAGAACATCCTTTAGGATTGTAGCTATTGTGTTCTCGTTAAAGACACCGTAAGTGATGTCGCGTTTCTTTTGAATGTCCTTTATTACGTCGAGAAGGGAGCCGCGCTGACACAAGTCCATAACGATGTAGAGGTCTATGTTATCGACAAACGAAGCGTAATATGTTACAATATTGTCATTGCGAAGGTTTTTCATCGATTTTATTTCTTTCTGAAATTAAAAAGTGTTTATTTTTCTTGAGAAAAAATAACAGCTTGGCACCAACGCTTTAAGTGGGAATCGTACGAAAAAATCATCAAGAAACAAAAAAACCCAGTCGTTTGTTAAAGTCTAGAATAAATAAATATTATCTCAGTCTTAAACATCCAGATTTATCATTTAGTAGCTTGATGTATTGACAGGTTCAAGGTCTAAGATTGTTAAAAACGTAAAAATCATCATAGAAGAGAGAGATATAAAACAACTAAATTGGAAGTGAAATAAAAGACGTAACAATAGAGGAGTGACTTGAAGTAGGAGATTAAAGAAAAGGACTAACGTTTATCTCCTCAAGCGATGCACTGGTGCGACACTTTTCAAGATTAATCATTTTAATCGCACAAGGTTTCTTCAATGGAATACAATTTGATTGGAATACCTCCGACGTGGCACCATGACCAATGCAATTTCCAATTTGATAGTTTTCTCTCCCAACAGGCCATTGATAAACTTGCTCTGATGAGTGACCAGGTGAGTTATTTTCGGACATTTTCTCTAACCATTAAAGCCCAAACGTTCAAATTTGTCACCTAAACAGTCAAAATTTATTTTAAAATTCCATCTTTACCTTCAGAAAAGTTTGTTTAAGTAAATTATACAAAATGCGGGCTAAAAAACGTATCGTTAATAACGGAGTTATCCCTATTCGTCAAAACAACAATAATAGAAACTCTAAGAGAAATGTCCAAATCGACCTTCGAGATCGCCTCATCAAGAGCACAATGAGAGATGCTAGGCAGGTTCTCGATCGAAAGCATGGAGTCAAAACAAGTCCAAGAAAAATAAATAACAATTTAAACAAAAAGTCACCTCGCGCTCAGAGTAAGCCAGTTAGAGATGCTAGAAGTTTGCTTAAAACGAGAATCGACCCTAACAAGATTCCTCTGCCTCAGATTACCATCAGAAATGACTACTTTGATAAGTCTCCTGTCAAAAGGGTTAGTTAATCTTATTTTGACGCCAAACCTCTCTATACTGACCATCTCTTCTACCATTAGAAGCAAAATATGGCTCTAACAACGAGATTTCAGAGGACCTTTGAGAATACCCGAACAGAAGACTATCCGAGCAATTCAGGAAAACGTCGTCTAAGTGAAATTCAAGGCTATCGTGTTGAAGTTAACGGCCTCTTACCTTCTATCGTTCTAGATGATATTTATGTGAGTTATTGACTCTTTTAAAATTGTTCAATCGCTAGAAAAAATCTCTAAAATTAGTCTTGGATCCATGAAGTGATACTTTTGAGTAGCATTCTAAATTGTTATGTAATTGGTATTCTTCCTAGGAGTTATTCTGTAGTATCGGAAAGCTCAAGTCCTGTCAAATGACCAAAATTGGATCTGCTCACGTGGTCTTTGAGAATCTCCATCATGCAATGGAATCTGTCAAGAATTACAACTCTCGAGAGTTGGATGGTAAGCCCATGTCAGTGAAACTCTTGACGCCTGTCACACAAGAGGACATTTTCGACTCTAAAAGAAACACCTCTGTTTACAAGTAATATTTATAAAATGCTAAATTTCAATATTCTTTTAAATATCCACTAAATGTCTACCCAAAACCTTGCCTGTGTTTTTTGTTTTACAAAACTAATCCTCTTTTTCCATTCACTCCTTCTCTCCCCTCATCCTCACTCAATAAAGTGATTCTTCGCAAGAGATTGATGATTCTGTCGTACATCGCGCGCTATTCAACGTCCAGAAGGGGCATAGTCAGTTTGCCACTCCAGTCGAATTTCAGGTTTCGATTTAAACCAACTCCATCCACGAATATCGAAGAGAAAGTGTGTCCACAGATTTATTTGCAGAAAAAATCCATTCGTTGAATCATTTATTCCCTTGATGTAATTCATTTCTAAATCTATACTTAGATATAGAGTATTCAATTATTCTGTGTTCCTTTAATATTTAAATTGATAGTCTGTCGTCTTAAAAGATACTCTAATATTAGTGAATTTGAGACAGAATTAACTGACTTTAAAGAAAATCAGTACTAACAAGGAGTTAAAAAATCATTGGTTGATTTACAAAATAAAGAAATAACTTAGTTGAATAATTGTCCTGCATGTTTTTTAAAGGTGCATACTTTAAAAATGGAGAGTTGAAACATTCGTGGACTAATTCAATGTAATGGTTATAATGAGGAAATAAGCTTCTTATCTAAGAGCCCCCAATCAGATGCTAATTATTTCAGCCTTGAGTGACTCATTTAACACTGCCTATCGTATATTTGCATTTGAATTTTATGTTTAAAAAACATAAATAAATGTTGATTAATTGTTTAAACAGGTGACCTTTTGGAAATTTTAATACTACTCTACATACTCTATGGGTAAAAATAAGAAAGGCTCTAAAAATAAGAATGATGACGATGATTTTCCTGATGAGCCTGTACAAGGGAAATCTGGTTTCAACATGCTAGCTGCTGACCCCGAAGAACCGGAAATTGATGAGAGTTTCTACCAAAAGAAGCGATCAGCCAAAAAGGAACAAAAGAAAAAGGGCAAAATCCAAGCAACACTCAACGAGGAGGAAGATAAATCTAAAAAGAACCTTTCTGAAGACGAAGAGACGGTGAAACCGCCTAAAAAAGACGACAAAAAGGCACCGAATCCACAGCCAGCTAATAAAGCCGCTCAAAAGAAAAAGAAAGGCAAAAATAAGAAAGACGAGGGCTTTGATAGCGAGGAGGAAGAAAAGGTCATCATCGATCTTAAAAATGTCCAAGAACCTCCCTCTGATACAGTAGTAGAGAAGTCAAAATACTCAAAATTCAAGGGTTTTAACCAGAACAAATCAGACTCCGAAGAACCAGATTCCGATACTAAATCTCTGCCGAAAGAAGTCAAGAGTGAAGAAGAGGAAAAGTGTGAAGTTAAAGAGGAGAAACCCGTGGTCGATGAAGAAGGAGAATCCAAAGCCAAGCCTAAAGGAAGAGTAAAGACCGTCAAAAAGGTCAAAATCAAAAAACTCAAAAAGAAAATGTCCTCCTCCGAAGATGAAGTAGAAGAGGAATCGGATAAGGAAGAGGAGGTTGGTCTAGACGGCCACAAGATGTCTGGCATGAATATCGTTATGCACGACGAGAAGGTCCACGAGAACACTAAAGATATCAAGATTGAGAGCTTCTCCATTTCTGCCGCTGGACGAGACTTGCTTGTGAATGCAAAGCTCACGATCGCTGACGGAAAACGTTATGGCCTTGTTGGCCCGAATGGGTGAGTGAAAACTTGAGCTAATTTTTCAGAAAATTAAAAATCTCCCACTAACTGCTCACTAAATATATTTTAAATTGACCATTCACTACTCATAAGCGTCAGTTTTTAAGGCTTAGATATATCCAAATTTGAGAAACCTTTGTTGATCCAAAAGGCCACCGATCAAGTACTAATACGGTATTAGTCTAAAGAATATCTGAATAATTATAAGCTACAATGTTATTTCTGTATTGTAAAGAATGATTCTCTATTTTCACACGAAAATCTTGGTCATGTTCTCTTGACAAAAAAATCTTTAGTCTCATTGTGAGAGACGATAGGGGTCTCATCTTTATAAGAACAAAATAATTTTTAAACTTTAAGGGAAGAAGTAAAACATTTAATACTTATTCTATCTAGATTCCCTGTTTGAGTGTAGAAAGATTACTATCAAAAATTCATTCATAGTTTTCTGAAATACTATCAAAAAGTATTAGAATAATGCTAATACTTATAAGTAGGGTAATACTTTTTAAATTAAAATTATTATATTTAGAATTAAATATGTAATATTTTTATCTAGAGTTTAGAATTGAATATAGCTACATTTATTCTCATTCGATCCATCTAATAAAGATGAATTCTCTTTTTTTCTTTTAAAGTTAAAACTAAGTATAAACCAATAATGCTATTTTAAAAATCGATAATCTTTCTTATTCTCCAACCCCTCCCCATCTGAGAAGTGGTTCATTTTTAGCGCGAACCGGCCCTTGATATTTCATTACTCAACAGATTGTCTCAGGTTTATTCTGGGTAGGCAAAATAGATTGATAAAAGAAAATATTTATTCTAAAATGATCTGAGTAATACCAAAATTAGAAAAAAACTTCTTGAGCATCAACTCTAGTGTGCTTAAGGGTTTAATTTGAATATTAATTCTTTTCCAGGCACGGCAAGACAACTCTTCTCCGTTACATAAACTCTCGTGTGCTCAACATTCCACAAAATATTGACATTCTTTTGTGTGAGCAAGGTGAGATAAATTTGATAAAAAACCAAGAACTTCTATTACTCATCATCTTAATCCCTTAGAGGTCAAAGCCGGTGACATGTCGTGTGTCGACTCTGTGATCAAGGCCGACGTGAAGAGGGCAAGACTCCTGGATACTGTGGAAAAAATGAAGAATAAAGAGGACATGAGCCAAGCGAATCTCGACAAAATGAATGAGGTTTGTTCTAATGCACTGACGTTATCTAAATCTCATTGTTCTAATGTCAAAAACTTTTTATTAATAGTGCTACGAAGAGTTGAATGCCATGAAAGCGGACACGGCTGAACCAAAGGCAAGACGCATTCTCGCCGGTCTTGGCTTCTCAATAAGAATGATGGACGGCCCGACTAAGCATCTCTCAGGAGGTTGGCTCATGCGTGTCTCACTAGCCAGAGCTCTGTTCATGGAGCCAACACTGCTCTTGCTGGATGAACCTACCAACCATCTTGACCTCAATGCTGTCATCTGGTTAGACAAGTGAGTTTGAATGGCTCCGAAGAAGCACCAGACATTTTCTCATTATAATCACTGATAACCACAAGATTTACCATCTTTATAGCTATTTGCAAGAATGGAAAAAGACCCTGATGGTTGTCTCTCACGACCAGGCTTTCCTGGACAACATTTGCACCGATGTAATACATCTCGATCAGAAACAACTTTTCTATTACAAAGGCAACTTTAGTAAGCTCCCAGCCCCCTCTTGTCCCCCCCCCCTAAAGGTGAAATAATCGATTGATTTTTAGGCAAATTCAAGGTTATGCTAAAGCAAAAGAGGAAGGAACAGCTCAAGGATTACGAGAAGCAACAACGCCGTATCGTTGAGATGAAAAAGTCGGGCATGAGTAAGGTGCAGGCCAATACAAAGAACGAAAAGTTGGTCAAAAGTAAAAAGGGTAAAAAGGCTAGCGAGGAGAACTCCACCAAGGCCAGCGCTGAGATAAAGAGCAACCTCCTGGAGAAGCCAAAAGACTACAAGGTTTCAGTGAGTAAACTACAAATCTCATTGGTCGTCTGCTACTCCTTTCTACGCATGACGTAGCACACACGCTTTTTACACTTCACACTTTAATGGGTTTCATCGACTATTCTTTTTAGTTTCACTTTCCAACCCCGCAAACCCTGCAACCACCCATTCTCGGTCTGTATGGCGTCAACTTTGGATACTCTCCGGAGAAGATGCTCTTCAAGAATGTGGAATTTGGCATTGATATGCAGTCGAGAGTGAGCATTGTCGGACCGAACGGTGTTGGCAAGTCGACCTTTATCAAGCTCCTCACTGGAGAATTGGAACCCGTGAGTCTTGTTGGCCAGAAATATCCATTTTGCTGATGAAGGATGTAAAATATATAAATTCGATGAAAGGATTTCTTTGAATAACCTTTGATAATAAGAAATAATTATCTTTTGGATAAGCACTACTCTTAAGTAAAAATGGTTGAAAAATCATCAATTACAAGTTTACAGAGATAATCAAAAAATCTTTTTCAAGTGAAAGTTTCACCTACTACAAAGTAGTATATCAGAGTGGGTGATTTTTGTCAAAGTTTAGTTTGAAATAAGACCATTAACGACACAGCTTTTAGAACTTATTCACTTTATCTAAATTTGCTTTCTAAATAGTCTTATTTCAAACTAAACTTTAAGAATTCATTATAATTTTTTATTCAACTTTCTGATTGAAGAACTAATGATTTTAGTTGAAATATATATTCTTTTCTAATCTTATAAAATGATCTTTTGAATCATTTCATTGAATCTGTCCAATCTGAAACTTACATTATTTTAACCATTCATCTACGTCTTCAAAATACGCCTAGAAATCAAAGTTTTTGAGTACACCTGAAGAAATCTAATTTTGCAACATGAATAAAGTTTACTTTAGAGAATATTATTTTAAATCTTCAACTTTGACAAAAACAAATATCTCGGAATGAAATTGAAAAAAATCCATTTATTATCAAATAGTAATAATAGTTATTACATTTTAGATCTAAAAACCCTGCAATGTACGCAATAAAAATCAAAGATGAAGAATTAAAAAAGGTGTGCATGGATACACTTAGATCTTCCATCCTGATCCTCTATCAAATATTAAATCACAATGACTCCTCACAACACATTATCGCATTCGAAGTACTCTCAGCGTTTTGCACGTTAAAGAAATCAAAGTCTAGTCCGATCGACCACGTAAGAAATGACATGTGGCGTCATCTAATCTTGCCAAAGCTCCATTCAAAAATCACTTTTATATTGGAAAACATTGAGAAGTTGATAAAAGCCAAACAGGAAAAGGTCTTCACTAGTAACTTCAATCATATCCTCGCGATGCTACACAATGTGCCGATATGTATATACTTGTCGAGCCAGGTACCCTCCATCTTCATGGCACTCGGTAAATTCTACAAAGCCTTTGAAATTCTCAGTTACGAAGATGGCATCATTAATCCAGTAATATTTAATTCTTGCTTCATTGCCTACCCGATGAAGATTGGCAAGATTTTCAAGTTTAAGCACAAAACCTCAAAGGAGCTCATTGAAGCCATCCTACAACAGGTCTTGAACATGCAATATCAATTCAGTAGCATTTTCCATATCCTCTTTGCACTCTTTCGAAAGTACCGCATGAATAGCAAGGTTCGCACGCACTTCCTCAAATTAATGCTCCCGACATTAAACTTTGACTTGGTCCGCAAGGAGGTTGTGCACGGCATCTGCTTTGATTTCTTCCGAGAGTACCTCTTTGGCGTCAAGTGGGCAACGCTATCGGATTTTGTTAACCCCGACTTTGTGCACGTTATTATCAACATATTTATGAGTAATGGTAGCTCCCAATATTTAGAAGCAATGTCATTTTTTGAAAAGTTCATCATCAACTGTAAGAAGAACGGAGCAAATGTCCAAGAGTTAACGAGACGTCTGAGACTCTTTGGTCTGGTTAATTTCTTTCTCATCGACTTTTCCACAAAGGAATCATTTGGCGAATCTACGCTCAACACGACCAGTTATACTGACTCCGACATTTACTCGGAATTTGAGGAAGAATCTCCAGGTGAGGATTTCTTGGAATTCATGATGGATCTCCTACACGATGAGGAAAATGATTCTGACTTTGTCAGCTCTGATAGCTACGAGAGTGAAGATTCAGAAGAGGACCCAGTCATGATTGGCCCCTTTGGCATGCACGAGGATGGAGATGTATTCATGGGGCATGATCTTTCGTCATACGTGGAAGAAAGCCTAGAAAGTCATCATGGATTCTTTGATGAGTCCCTGGCAATCACGTTTGATCAAGAGGAGCTCGAATTCTGGAAGGTTATCAAGCTTGAATTTTGTCAGGTTATGAGAAAAGTTCTCTCACTAGATTGATTTTTAAATATATATTTTTTCATTAATTCTTTGGAGATAATATTTTCTCTCACTTTTCTCGAGAAATTAATAACTCGCCATTCACAATGTAAAATAGATCGTGTTATGTGATCATTAGGGCTGTAAGTAAAATAGCAAATTTTTGCCAAAATTAGCAAAATTTATAAAAAATAGCAAAAACTTAATTAATTCTTAATTCCTTACAGCTATGAGCTTCTGAGTACTGTACGACATAGTTGAAATGAAACAATGAGAATTCTCCTCAGTGTTTTTTCTTAAATACATTTAAATGTACTTACTAAGGAACAAGCCTCCTAAGATACACGAAGTTCATGCGTCTTCATATGACATGAATCATATCAAGCTGATTAAAATGAATCACTAAGAGAAAGCAATCGAGTCAATCCTTCGAGGTATACCTTTTATTAGATTAAAACTTGAGAATGAATCAGAAAATCGTTCTTGTAAAGATTCTTTTTAAAGATGTCAGTAAAAAAATAGCAAATTTCTAAAATAAAATTAGCAGGTAAAGAAAAATTATTTTTATGGTACACTACTATTAAGTAGATTATTATTAGGTTAACCGTTTATTTATGGAAATTTATTATTTAATTGTAGAAATCTGAATAATTCATATATGAGAAAGCAAAATCTAAATCACATATTCTTAACCATCTTGATCTATTACGTTGTTTGCAAAATTCGCAAATTTACTGTCCTAGTAATTATATATATATACTCGCGAGTAACAACATTAATTTATTGTACTACTAACATGAAATTGTCCAGGATTCTTGGGCTAACCTCCTGTGATTCATTTTTGGTGCAATGCATAAATAAACCTCAAACTCACAACATGACATGTAGTACATTAGGGTGGAACATTAACCTTTTCGGTTATAAAAATTATTCGCATGATTGAGTAAGAATTATAATCTTCCTCAGATAAATAAATCTGTTCAATTAAAAATTTCTCTACGATCATACGATGTGAATAAGACGTAATTAGGAGACAAAAGACTTATCAATAGATGAGCGAATACATAAAATGACTCTACCCGGTAGAGGTGTAAGCGATCAGCCAATTTGTATAACTCTTAAACAAAATGACTAGCTTATTAGTCATTTAACAAAATGGCTAGCCATTCTATAGAAAATATTTTTTTTGAAAAAGTTCCGTTGAATACTTGCTAATATGATAAAAGAACATATTCTAAACCTTAATTCACCTTTCTTTTCACTTAAAACTCATTTTTAGAATAGCTGACTCGAAAACAGTATGTAAATATATAAACAGGTAAAATATCTAATTTTGTGTTTCAGAATTAGAAAAAAAATATTTTTTTTGATTGCTGATGATACGGAATTCTGAGTATTGTTGTTTCCTCATCATATTCTGAAGAATCATTGAAAGAAATGGTTATTTTTCTTACTTTTGAAACATGAAATTAGACATTCGATTGTTATTTTACCAGTTTAAGAATACTGTTTTCGATTCAGCTATTTTAAAAATGAGTTTTAAGCGAGATGAATTAAGGTTTGAAATATGTTCTTTAATCATATAAGCAAGTATT
>JJOG01003364.1:0-10708 GCA_000715275.1 Gyrodactylus salaris
CATTCCTCCTCTATTATAACCCCACATTTGAACCCGAAGAGAGTTAGACTCGGCTATGAAACTCAGTTCTAAGAAAAAATACTTCTGGATCTCAATAAATGTTTCGCTCCAGATAATACTTGCTTCAGCTGCCATCGTTATATGAAATATTAAGTAGACACAGCCACAAGAAGTTACGTGATTTGGTTTCTGCAAAATCATCATCATGAAGACAATTTCCTTTCATCTCAAGTATAACGAGGAAATTGAAACTGATTCCTCCTTAGATAACGAGATTTTTTCGATAAATCAAAGTCTGCTCAATTTTAATTCGTCAAAATCCAAATCTGCAAAACTTGCCAGAATTCAGAGATAGAGAAAAACAATAACTATTTTTCAACGGAGGAATCACTTCATTGTTAATCAGATATCAATGGACTTTAAAATATTTCGAAGTTTATAATGAGCTATACTAAGCAAAGTCTCAAAACAGGGATGGTGTAGTGGATTGTCCCGAAAGTCCTATAAATATGATATATATCATATGGCGTGGGTTCGATTTCGGTCTCCTCCCTCCTTAAAACAAATTCACTTTGTAAATAATTTTGAAACCTTCCTCCCCCATTATAACCCCTTGCATGTGAACCCGAAGAGAGCTAGACTCGGCTATGAATCTCAATTCTAAGAAGAAAGAAAAACTGTTCCAATGGCTTGCTTGAATAAACTCAAAGAGAGCTACAAAAAGAAGAAAAAATCAGTGGCTACTATCTGGAGATTTCAAGATGTTTTCAAACTGTTAATGTGAGATATCCATGCCTCAGTTGTCCTTGGAAAACATAAGAAAGGCCCAAATGAGAGCTAAATGTAATTTTTTTAAAGGTTAGCGAAAAGTAATTGATTTCTTTCTGAGAAATTTAGAATTTTTCTCTACATATCATTCTGAAGCAGAGATAAGAATTTAAATACTAATTCTAAAACGTTTTACTCAAAATCATAAAATTTCTGGAAAACCGTCGCATTTCATGTTTGATTTAATGAAAATAAACCAGTTTTATGACTTTAAAATTGCTCAAATAATTAGAAGAAAAAAATTTGAGATTAAGTTGTTAGGAAAAGAATTTCATGGAGAATAAATAAAATAAATTTTATGACAACTAATCAAGTATCCAAGGAAAAACCCCAAGATCTTTGGTCATATTTATGAAGTTACGTGCAAATTGTTTTTCAGAATTTTTGTATTATCGTTAAAATTTAAATACATCACAAAAATAAACTAACCTCTCTTTCAAAACTCTTTAAAGAGGAATTAATTAGGCTTGTAAAGAATCTTTTGATCTTAGATTGTTATTATACGAATTTGAATATGCAAATACTTTTATTAGAGTTAGAGGACAAGTCTTTGTTGAAAATAATTCAGTACACATTTGAATTATCGCGGGTTATCTATTTCCTTGGATACTGCGTGAGGAAGCATGATTAAGTTTTCCCCATCTATTGCCATAGGTCTGTACAAATCATATGCCCTTTTTTATAAAATGTAAATAAGGCCGACTCAACTTCTATTGAGCAGATACAATATCGCTTTCTAAGAAGATTGTACTCACTTAATTCCTTTAACTCATGCATTATGAGGTCCGGACTCAACCCATTATAAATTAGACGATCATCATTTAAACCTATCATCCAACATTGCCAAAAACTATTCATGCGATTCGAGAAAAAATATCAATTAAGTTTGAATATCACTGCCTAAAGGAAACATTTCACAGACTCAATACAAGACTTGATCTAAATCAAGTTAATGCTGAGTCAAATATAAAAAACATTGCCAATATTCTCAGATCCCAGATTAACCCATATTTATCTTTATATACTCTAAATTACAAATAAAAATAGTTGTAATTCTTTACTGTCAAAACTCATTTATAGTTTTCCTAAATATACAAAATAATCAAGATTGATTTAACCTAGTAAAAGATTCTTTTATAACTAAATTATCGAAAATAGGGGATTTATTCATGCTCCTTCACTGAGAATCCAAGGAAAACCCTCCCAAATGTTCACCTTATTTGCTTATACACTCAATATGAAGCAAGATACGATAATCTACTTGGGGAATCCAAAAAGTCCCTTTATGAAGGAATTTCACAGCTTGTAACTCTTATATATTAGCCTCAGCTTTTTTGGATTGTCTTCAGAATCTCGATTCTGAATTTTAACTAAACGTAACTCACATTTTTATTACACTTCTAGAGAATTCATAGAATTGAGTAGATTTAAATTTCTTACTTAGCCAATTCCGTTTTTTGTTCACTAAAGTCATTAGCTATTTATACGACTTACAAAAATGCCTTGCTGAAGTGTAAACAACAATAAGGTTCAAAAATTAATTTTTATTATGAGATTAATCTGTATTTGAATTTTTTGAAAATTAATGTTTGAAAAAATAGATTTCCACTTAATTACTTCAAATTAACTTGAGTAATCAGCAAATCTTCATAATTGCGAATTCTGAACTAAAATCAGCTTGGGGAATGATAATGTTATTTAAAACAAAAATTTCAAACTTTATCTCAATGAATTTTCGTTATGGAAAATGATGTTGATTGGATAATATTATTATTTTTAATTTTTTCTAAATAGCAATTGATCGACGATTTTGTAGTGCTTTACAATTTAATTACAGGGGAAACTCGTTAGATGAGTTCTTTAATCCCTGTAGTGATATATATTAAGGAGTGTCTATAGTAGCATGACAAGTATTCATACTGACGCTAATGATGAAGTGTGAAACTTCTGCATTATGATTTTTTCCTCTACAAATCATATTCTTGGACTCCTGTGAGACTGATTTTTATTTTTTTCGTTGTTGCAACACAAATAACGTTTGACAGTGGTGTAAGATCGGGTGATTTTTTCTTGATCGGAACGAATAACTTTCAGCTGAAATGGCATCTTTCTCAAATTTTTTTATCTGATTTAAAATGCATTTTATGATTAAGAGTGGTTTGTATAATATTATGTAGGACTGAGAGCGTGGGTTTTTTTCATCAAAAACAAGTATTTGTCCGCTAATTTTTCACTCTTTAATTGACTTCAGTAGAGAAAAATTCTCATATTCTCACGGTATTACTAATTAAATGAGAAATTAATTACAAAACTGTATGATCTAGGATCGACTAGTAAATATAATAAGTGCATCCGACTCACGCTTCTTTTTCAGTTCTATAATAGGGATAAATATTAAACTCTGATTAATTGTAACAGAATTCTTAATGTTTTTCGGTTTTCTCATTTTTCTACTGAGATTATATGTTTAGGACAAATTCTTTCTAGATGCATGGAGATGTTTTCTTCTTCTCTAATTAGGATTGTCTCTGGTTTTGGAGGTTTACAATGTGGATCTCTCTGCTTTTGTACATTACATTGAAAAGTTTTTTCGTAAAGTAATTTATCCCACCCGTTGATGCGATTTTTCAATGATGTTACTTTGCAAAGTTTATCCGTTTTATAAAATATGATGAGTATTACATTTGAAAAATCTGCTCAAGTGATACGATTTCACATCCCTTATCCCTCTCGATAAATTTTCTAAACTTCAAAGGAGTTTTTTTTCTTGAAAATGAATGAAATATATTATTCTTTCTGGAATTTGATCAATAGTTTCTTTTTAATTAATGACTTTCTTTATTTACGGTTAGATAGTGACGTATATAGTCTAATACGTCAGCATAACTTTGGAAAGAATTCTTATTTTTTGTCTATATTTCTAAACCTTTTTATTATAGAAACTTTAAACCTTAGAAGAACTGACGATTTTGGCTCCTTTATTGATGTGAACTCATTTGAGGTATATTTATCTTCCAAGATTCAAGATCTTGTTCCAAGAACCATGAGATTATTTTCAAAACAAAAAAACCTGCTAATAGCGAAGAACTAGCTAATTTGCACTCATCGACATTGATGTTGTGGTCAGAGTGTTTAATTTGGTCATTATATAAGGACAGGTCAAAGTGTATAATAGATTTGTGAAATTTTACATCTTAAAATGAATATTTTATGGATCAACTTTTGATACCCAGTAAGATCTTCCAAAGGACATTTTTTGAAAATTGAAGATTTTATAAGATTTTTGCTTGACAATTTTGTGTATTTTGCCATGTATCATGCAGGAAAAGGATTGAATCAATCTGAAATCATACATTTAAAACAACTAGGACTTGAGACATTTCCGGCTATTCTCAAGGTTAAAAAGAAGAAAGTATTCAAAAATATTTAAAAACACGGAAGAAATCTGTCTTACACTCATGACACTTTTTATTATTCACTATGACCGGTCATTCTATAGAATGACCAAGTTAAACACTTTGACCACAACATATATCATGACCAGTCAATGTGAATAATAAAAAGTGTCTTGAATGTAAGACTGACTGCTTCCATGTTTTGAATATTATTTTTATGTATAATGACCAAGTTTAACATTTGACCATAATAAATCAATATGAGCGAAAGAATAAATACGAAAAATGACTACCGACAGAAGGGGTCAAAAAAGGTAGAGGTGTAAACGATCAGCCAATTTGTATAACTCTTAAACAAAATTACTAGCCTGCTAGTCATTAAAAAAAATGGCTAGCTATTCTATAGAATGGTGGAATTAAACAAATTAGCTGTGACGTAGTTTCTGAAAACAATTCTTAAGAATTTTTATCCGGGAATAAGTTAGAGTCTTGTGCATTATTAAGATTAATATCATGAAATCTCACATTGTTTCGACTTCTCTAAATGAAAATTGATAAATATTAAAAAGAGATTAACTTAAAAGTACAATCTTAGCTCGTTTGGACCATTTCAAAGTATATTTTTGTGACTAATGCGTCCATTGGATACAAAATGTTAGACTGTTTAGACTGTAAAATCGAAAAAAAATTTAATCATGCCGCTTCAAGCAATATCTACAGCTATCATTAGACAAATAAATACAATGATTATAATATTATGGTCTCAGCTTGTATGGTAATTCCAGTAAGCCGAATGAACAAGTGTATTCCTTTTTGATCAAATTAAACTGTTTTAGTATATACAATTATTGTACCATCACAATGACTTATTTATAAGATTTTGAATGAATTCTCCAACTCATAAGAATTTATCCCAGAAATAAAATAAAGTCCTATGAATACCTTTTGGTATTTCAGAAGAATAAATTACATAAAATCTCACATTTCTTTGATCTCTCTATATGAAAATAGGTAAATATTAAAAAGAGATTTACTTAGGATTCTACCATCAGAGACATGATAAGTTTGATCTTTATAGAAATTATTTTAAAAAGATTTTATCAAGCATAATAATACACTCACAATTTTTTGTCCGGTGCAGATACACTCTGCCTGAGAAAGTTTATTTTGAAATTAACAATGGAAACTATCGTATATTTGAGGTTCTTATAATTCCTAACTGAATTTAAATACTTTATAAAATGAATAGATACGATAACCACACTTCGCAGAGATTTTATTAATTTAAGTTTAAATTCAAGTGTAGTAAATCTAAAAACTTTCTGCCATTTTCGATACGAATCAAGATTCTTATTACTGTTTTGAATTTGTTTATTATAACAAATAAGTCCTTTTACAAAAATGAGTACCTCTGAACATAATAGGTGAAGACATGAAATAGGCAATCCAGACACACGCTTCTAAACTGATGATAAGTTACGTAAGATAAGAGTAATTCTTTCTCCACAACACTAATTGATTACTGTCAAATTTCATTCATAGCTTTCCGAGAAAATATTTAAGTTCATCAGATTAGACAATCAACGTTGAAAGATTTTTCTAATTAGAATGAAAAAATTAAAATATACGTCTAAATCATGTCACGTCAAGCCGAAAATTAAAAGGAGCACAGCTATCAATAGAAAAATTATAATCTAAGTTTGTTTTCAATACCAATGCACCGATTGAATATAAAGTTAATAATTCATCCAGAGGGATCTTATTTAAGATGTTAAGCTTACGAATTGAAATTTTTCCTAAAAAAAAAAAAAGAAATTATCATCTTTCTCTCATAATAGATTCTAGAAAATATATTTGGATCTTTAAAACTTTTGTCATCAACATACATTCTCTGCAAGAATTTTGCTCTGAAAATGATTAATTTAAGTTTCAAGCACTTTCAAATCATAGAACCCTGAATTATTTATAGATACTCATAGATATTTTTTCTTAATTCAGCAATTGATCAATGATTTTGTGGTTGTATAATTAAATTTCAGGAAGATTCGGCAGATGAGTTCTCCAATTCCCGTAGCGATAATTTTAATAAGGGATGCCGATTTCAGCATAAAAAGTAAGTACAGGTAAAGTCCTCTTGAAAGTGTAGAAAATCAACCCTCTTTTTTTCAACATGTAAAAAATCGAAAATTTACTTATAAGTAAAT
Source organism: Gyrodactylus salaris (assembly GCA_000715275.1). Lineage (NCBI taxonomy): Eukaryota > Metazoa > Platyhelminthes > Monogenea > Gyrodactylidea > Gyrodactylidae > Gyrodactylus > Gyrodactylus salaris. Next base: position 6,428 of record JJOG01003364.1, read on the forward strand.
AAATATAAATGCATATATTTTATCTTTTGATGTATCAATTCTCATTGCTCAATTTATAAGAAAATCTTATCCAAAAGGGAAAAAAAGTGTATATGTAAACGCATATTTTTACATATTTTAGAAGATATTACATATATGAATATCCTTATGAGAAGTCATTATTTTGTTAAATAAACACGAATTATTTGTTGTTAGTGCAGAAATTATTACAAGTGTTTGCATTATGTGTCATACAAAGCAATGATTGTAGGACAAAACATGTAGGGGCGTAAGTGCAACTAATAAATGACCAATGAGAACAATCTTATCGGATAGACCAGCATGGGAATTGTTTCTTGTTGATCATTGCCTCGTATGAGGGCGTATATTAGAGATGGTAAGCCATTCAATCCAGAGAATCTGAAGCACCACATATTTTTAAATCAGAACAAAGCTATATAATTTTTACTATTATAAAAAGAGATTTACACTATCTTTGCACTTTTTATCAATAATTCCTATATCTTAACAATTTTTGAATTTCTAAACCTTATTTCACATATTTTAAAATTATTTTTACATATTTCTGGTAGCCCTACTTAATATATACATTTTTAATATAATTATTACTGAAAATAATTTTCTTAGTGTCATTAGATAGAGAATTTTATTCTCGTCATTTTTCTTACCTAAACTATAGTATTGTGAGCTTTTTTCGCTAACGCATTTCCCCTGTAAAGTCTGAATTCTATTTTAAATATCAATAATCATTCTCATCCCGAATTGGAGATATTAAAAAGGGGTCTTCTCATGTGAGGCTCCAAAGGGGTCTTTTGTGACTTAGGTTACACCCAACAATGAATCATTACTCAATTCTCATTGGTCAATACTCATAGGGTGACATATTTCCTCATTTCTAGGCGTTCTTTAAAGTAGAATGAAAAGTAATTATTATGAGTATTACCAATCAATTTTTTGAAAAGTCGATTGCCTTCAACTTTTTAATAATTTTATCGATGAAATATACGGTGGATAACTATATCGTGTTGGTTAAGAATCTAAAAATGTTGCAGAAAATAACAGTTTAACAAACAAGTTTTATTAAAGGTATCATTCAACTCACGCCTCCCTAATTTAGAAAACAAGATAGTTATATACGAATAAGGGTTGTCTATAGTAGCAGGACAAGCATTTATACTGAGGCGAATAGTGTGTCGATCCTTTTAGATTGAGATTTTAATTAAGGACTTGAAAAAAACTTTCTAGACATGTTTCGACTTATCAGGTATCATCAGTAAGACTACAAGATGCTCATTACTATACACATTTCGAGAAATATAAGAACTTTTTTCTTGGTTATTCAAAATTCAAATATAAAAGTAAATTCGATACTTTAAATTTCCAACCAAACAATGAAGTCGTATAAGTTTAAGATCTGAATTTCGATAATAGTTATCAATAAGACACCCAATGTTGCAGAATTGAAGTTTATCAAACAAATTTTATAAAAGATATGAATCAACTCACTCTTCCTCTCTTTAAACAGTTTAAATATTAAATATATTCAACAGATAGTTAATGGAGTACTTCTTCAACTAATCTCAGGTCCGAGTTACTACGTAACACATTACTTTACTTCTATGAGTAATAATAATAATTGGGCTACCCGATGCATATTTTTCAAAATTCAACTAATGATAAGAAAAAGATTTTCAGGTCTTGAAAACTGTCTAGTAGAAATATGCTAGGGCATATTTATACATATTTTACGCATATTTCGGCGATTTTAAAATATGGTGTGTAAGCATAACTTATCGACCAATGAGATTGCTACAATTATACACAGGCTAACCTTAAATAAAGGCTTCGTTACAGGTCATGGAAAAATTGATTAGTAAGTGACTTTCGCTTTTTCAAAGAAATGAAGATTCTTCATTCATTTCATCACGGCAAAGTACGTTAAAGAGTATCCAAGGGAATACAAGCTCATCTATGGATCTTTGTATTGCCTTATTTGGTATATAACTACGCCAATAAATTGAGAGCTGAATTTAAGGAAGTAAATAACCTTATTTCGTCTACCAAAGCATTGACAGTCAAGAACAGAGAACATTCAGAATTATTCTCAACAATAGGTAAATCTTCTCAACCTATACTAACTCGATGGGGAAGTTAGTATAGGAGCAGTCAAATACTATTGTGAGCATTTGCAATTAAATAGAAGAGTTGTTTTGGATCATCGCTCCCTTATGAATTTCTACCAACTTCTGCTTGTGTAAAAAGAAGTTTTTCTATGATGAGAAGTTACCTGAGTGAAGAGAAGCTCTTTAACCGGAAAAATAAAACAACCTTTTTCTGAATCAGAATATTTTTTCTTGACAATAATAAATTGTTTATATGAATGTTTAACCTTTTAAAGCTTATTATACAATAATTAAGAGTATGTATTTTTATACATATTAAAAAAATATAATCCCATAACAAATGCATATTTGAATGTTTATTTTGCATATTTTGGGTAGCCCCAGGTAATAACTAAGACGAAATGATTATTTAAAAAAACACCATTTTCGAAATTGGCGTATCTATAATCATATTAGGAAAACTGACCAGAAACAAAGCAAATGCAATTTTTCGAAAAGTCATGCTCAGCTACAAGATTTTTCTAATTTATGATAAGAAACACAATCGACGCTTTAATAAGAATTGATTGATTGGAAATAAGGGATAGTATGAATCCTCAAAATATTCAAAGTTTTAGTTTTTTGAATACATTTAGTTTTTTCTTAACAACTTCTTGAGATCAGCTCTTCAATCTCCGAATCAATATTAATAAAGGAGTCATACTGAGGCGAATAACCTATCAGATATCTTTAGAAAGACTATGTTCATCTAAGACCTGAATGGGATTTGAACTCGGTAACCATATTGTTAAGTGGGAACGCTCTAATCACTCTAATTTTATTTTTGAACTTACGTTGTAGATTCCCTATGATGTTTTAAAATAAAGCTTATTGATCAATATTGTCAAAACTTTTGGGTTTGGTAATCTTTTTTTTTCTATTCAAAAAGCTATTTTCTGGAAGAAACATGTTCTTTTTCTCACGATAGAGCAATATTATCAATGTTAACCATGGGGAGGGTCTAACTATCGTCTGCATTAGTGGTTGAGGTCTTATATAAGCGATAAAACGTAATCTCTCAGGATGGAAAGTGTTACCGTTATCTTTTCAATTTTTTTTTTAAATTCCCAATCAAGATTTATTTTTTAAATAGATGAAAAATTATCACATATTTCTGATCGCCCTAGTTATGAATCAAGTCTAAAAATTCACTAACGGAATTCCAGCTTGTTCTGTTTTTTTCACCCTGAAAAGTGAAAATCCATTTTAAAATTAACAATGGAACTATTGTAGATTTGAGTTTTTTATTGTTTTTAAATCGATTTGATTATTTTATAAAATTATTCGATATCATTACCACGTTAGAGTGAACCATAAAATCTCATTTTTGAGATTTAAATTTGTCTTAAATTGAAATATTAATTTAATATTAACAATTTAACCCGGGTACACCCAGGTATATAAACATTGAACAATTTGTAATTTTTACTTCAGAATAATGTGTGAGGATTCTCGAAGATTTTTTTTTGAAATTTTCCTTAGTTTAAAATTTGAGAAAAATATTTTTACTCAGTTTTTTTGGAGAACACTGCATTATTTTGAAATATTTTCAATTTCGTAGTAATCTTAGTATTACCATCTTTAAATCAAAAAAAATTGGGGCAATTCGGATGCATAATGTCAAAGTACATCGGTTTTAAGATTTTGGATGATTAAATGGCATTATTATAGGTAGAGATAATTAAGAGAAGATAATTACACCAATCAAAAGCTGATTCCTTTGTCTATAAAATGTGATGCATTTTTCTAGTAGTATTTTCACCTTTTTCTTTAACAGGACACCAGTGTCCCAAGGGGTTTACTCGGGGTTAATTACAGAGGGGTCTCGTTGGATGAGTTCTACAATCTCCGTAATGATAGACCTAAAGGACTATGTCCACTTGACACCTCAATGGGATTTGGACTCAGTAACTGTATAATTAGAACACTTTAACCACTAATAAGAAAAAAAATTCCTCTCCAACTGTTTTCAAAAAGGTCGCAAAATTGTTTGTTGCGAGTGTTCGCAATTTGTTACATATAAGACAGTAATCTGTCTCTTATTTTTTCCAGGCTAAAGTTCATTTCTGCAATTAAAAAATATGCCAATTGGCACCAAAAAGGATAAAATACGACGGAT
>JJOG01003365.1:0-14098 GCA_000715275.1 Gyrodactylus salaris
GGATAGCATTTTTCAGGTAGTTCCCAAATATTACTCTCTCACAAAATCTTTAGATTGTCGAGAAAATCCCGGTTCAAGTTTTGGACTAATTTGAATACGATTTTCATACACAAATTATTTTGGTCTGTTTCCAACACCTAGAATAAATATTTAATACACAGTTCCTCGTGAAATAATGTCTAGAATACGATTGTGCGCGATCTAAGAGAGGTAAAATCAAAAAGCAGTGCCATCTAAAGTCAAAGGAAACGTTCTTGTCAGTAAATAATGTGAAATCTGGTTATCTTCCCTGTAACGATCCAAGTTTTAAGAATTTGCAAAAGGTTGGGAGCATCTATACTTTGTTAATATTCTAAAAATTTCAATAGCAAAAGAGGCGCCAAACATTGCATCATTAATCCAAGATCCGAATAACGAAAGACCGACCAATTCCAAATCCAAGCCAATGGTTGTCAACATGAACATGATCAACACGTGCGCATTCACCATCTTCTACGGAAGGAACTTTGACTCCTTAGAACTTCTCACCAAGGACCCTTCTGAGGCCAACATTTGGGTCATTGGATTAAATAGGCTCTTGAGCAACTTTACCAAAGGTGGTAAGTCATTTCATACTCAATTACATTCCTGATTCAGTCATCAGGCTGAGGTGTTGAAAAGAAATTGATTTTTTTTCTAGCAACATTTTAAGTCAATCAAATCTAATTACAGTTATATTCGTTCACTCAAGATCTGTAAGGAATCCAAAATTCTATATTTCAACAGGATGTGCTAAATATATCCCAATTGATGTGGAATATCCGTTGTCCTTTTTAAATAATTAAAAATAAGGCCAAAGAAATTAATACCTTATTAGGATTTTCTAGTGCCCTGTTCAATGAACAGTGTTCGTGATAGAAAGCGATTACAGAGTCAAAAGATAAATTTCAATCTAAAATTTCTCCAAATCTTTTTACATTCAATCATTCAAGATAGATAATTCATCTAAGAAGCTGTAGCGACTGTGAGAATTGATTTTTACGCTAATTTACTTCAATATTTCCTATGAATTTCACAAAAATGTATTAAAATAGAAGTCTTATTGGTAGAGCATAGGTTAAAATTAAATTTATTTTTTAACCCTGTTTTTCTGTTGTGAATCTTTGATATCTAAGTCAGTGCTTGCCAACATTGGCTTATTCACCAAAAGAGTCTAAAAAAAGGGGCTTGCAGTGTTATTAAATCTCATCTAATCCCTATTTGAAAGGTGTATCGAGCATGACCAACAAAGGTTAGTTGGACCTTTTCTCTCTTGATGCCTTTTCCTCACTTTCATCAACACTAAAGTAATGCTTTATCCTATATCTAGTGATTGTTTTGACAAAAGTGATGAAAAGTAATCCCAGATTCGATCTATCACATTAAAATTCGCATATGCAGAACTTGATGCATTGGACCATGTTGTTTAAACTAGATATAGAAATCAATCGAGCCATCATAAAAAAGTTTCTCAAAAGTTTTCCGCAAATCTTTTGGTTGTTGAGAGTTTAATTGCTAATAGTGTTTACACGTTACAGGTAATCCTATATTCATTGATGATTTTATCTCAAAAAACTTCCCTCTACACTCGATGAGTCAGAATAGGCTTTATTGATTTTATGATTATACCAAGTTGAACCTGAATTTAAAATATTACCACTCGACAGTTTAAATTTGAACCATCTTTTCGGTTAAAATTTTCTTTCAAAGTTCAAGTCACAAAGCAAGGTTTTGGTGGAACGTATGCTGCAGTAAATACAATTTTTACTTAATTGGTCTCAATAACCTAGTTTTCAATTCAAATTCAAAAACGATCGGATAGCTCGAATTGTACTTGGAAAGGCTGAAACTATAAAATCTTTGATTAAATATGACGGCTATAGAAAGCTTACAATTGACCACATTTCAATAAATTTATAAAAATAAATTTTTGGCTTGAAACGGCAGAGCTTAGGTTGAAGGGAATTTGCATGAATTTATTTTCAAATATAATTTTCTCACAAGAACCATTTCAAAACATTTAGTCTATTGAGAATAAGACGAGAATATATCTTGCCGAATGTAGAATGAATATGACGAAAAGGGCTTGGATTTTTAGTGTAAACAATCTGTAATCATTAAGGAGAACCCAAAATATTACTATAGGAAGAAATAAATTGACACTTCTGACAGTTGAATCCTCAATCAGTAACTCGTTGGGAAACGTCCTAGCGTACGCAATGAACGCTGTGTATAATGTTTTATAGAAGGTGTATTTATTCTTAAAATATGTTTGATCACAAGTTCGCTATAAAATTATGTCACTTTTAGTATACAAGTGTTTAAAGTACGGTATAATAACAAGCACAAAAAACAAGTGAACAATAGGTTACACTGAACAGGCCTATTCATACAATCCTTCTTTTAGTGTAAAATTTCAAATAATTGATTTGATTGGCTGTGAATCTAAACAACCAATGAAATTTGAGCAGTAAATTTTTTATTATATTTCTGTCTTCTTAGCCTCAAGGTCTGGAAAAAATTTGAATGCAAATTTGAGTGTTTTGAAACCTTGCGAGTTCCCAAAAAATATTGTATTTTTTACATTGGATTGCCCTAGCAATTATGTATTAAACGTGGCAACACACTCATCCGATCGGTAATCGAATTCTCAATTAACTTCATTCTCTCTATTCTATGTTGAAAATAAATATCTTTTGATAATTTATAAAGAAAGACGAAAAAATAGATATTTCTATCTTTATCATCAGTTCTTCTAAAGGATAGTGTGAAAGAAAAAAACTTTCAATTACGCCATCTCATCTCTAGGGAGTGCATGTGGTTGACTTGTTTGCAGCGCTGCGGTCCAAGTCTCATGATGCAGGACTTTACAACTTCTGTTAGGTTGAGCAGGTCTGTTTAGAACACTAAATGTTGACCGTTTTCCAAAGTTGGTGATTCTGCTAGTTGAAAACCTCTTTTTGAATATTTCAGCAGCTTATATTATAGACAGTGTGATGAAATCAATAAAGAATTCGATTGTAGATCGGATGAGTGTGCTGCCAAGTTTAAGACATATTCACACGCTAAAAATCCAAGCCCTTTTCGTCATATTCACTTTACACCGGTAGACTTTGATTTCAACTGGGCATTAAAAGACTTGATGATCAAATGTCCATATTGAGTCCTCATTTTGTACATGGAAAAAGACTAAATTCTCATTGTGCAATTTTAAATTACTATTTGGAATGATTTTCCCTCATCAAATTGTTCTACATCTTTTGGAGAATCATCATGTATTTCGGACCTATTTTCATGTAGAATTATGGGATTTTTTTTATAATTTCAAGGTCCAACAATAATGAACAGAAAGGAAAGAACACCGTATTTGCGTATTTTCAAAGTAGGCTGAAATAACAGTACATTATTACATGATTAGTGTATATTTTCAGAAAGCAGAACTCTATAGGCAATAACTGGAAAATCTCAATTACTTCTAAAAATTACCAAAAAATTACTATCTAGTAACCTTTACATTATCTTCAATTGTGCTACACTTTTCTTGTTCCATTTCGACATTTTACTCAATATGTCAATGAACTAGCCATGAAAAACAAAGTATATTTGAAACTTTAAACTGAGTTGAAATTGAAATAATATGGTTGCGTTTAGACCTTTTTTTGAAGAGAAAGAGCATAACTTGATATAACCTCACTCATTGCTGGTTAATTTGAAAATGAAAAGGATTGATGTGAATTGTATCTCTCATGTTTTAATCTATGATTCGTTATCGACAAAATGATACCTCAGTCATGATTATTTTCAACCCGTGGGAAAAGTTATAGCAATAAATGATGAGAGACTTCTGTGAAACGCAATTACTTTTCGAATGACCTAATACTTTGCAGTGTGCAAGTTTTTGAATAAATATTTTCTCTGTTCGTGTACTCATAAAACCATTCAAAGTCTTGAAATATTAGTTCCTTTATTTGAATTTCACTTAGATGAGAAACATCATTCTTGGGACATGCTTTTTGGAAAGTCTTTGGAGGATGAAGTTGAACTAGTTTTCTCTGCTTGATTTCATTAATAAAAATTTATTGATTAATCCTCTCTCAAGATTTATGAACGAGAATATATTCAAGTTAATTGAACCCTCTTTCCCTAGTTCCTCAGTCACTGGAAATCAAAGACAATGAGAGAGATTTGTAAGTTCGATTTACTATAACCTAGAGTAATATAGGCTACCATTCATTATTTCCATAACGACATATTTAGAACATTTATAAAGATCTTGTCGCTGGTCAGAAATGTTTATTCCAAACTTGAGCTGGCGTTCGATTTTATCAATCAACTTTGATTAACAATAGAGCCTTTATATTTCAAATTTAATTGCTTAAATTCAGGATATCTTATTTGATAACTCATCATCTGTAGCTCTCGAAGCAATTATATTTTCCCGAAAAAGCCTGGTATTTTCAACAATGTATAAAATAATTAATTTTGAAAACTGTGATTTTTAATGAAAACATTGGTCTGATAGCCATTGAGAGTCAAGGGTTTCAACTATTTTGATATACTGTATTATTCGGTTTAATATGTGGTGACGGAGAGACGACTTATCTTAAATCTTTTTAATTTTCAAAATGACAACCGAAGAAGAGGATGATCTACCCAGGGTAGATTCTACCCTTCCCTCGAAACGTCTTGTCGCCCCAATTATTATTGTTGAATTTATTTTCAATCAATTAAAAAAGGGTTGAATACTAGGCCTTTTCAATGGCCTTCAAGACCAATTCCTTCTCAAGTTACATTCAAAACCTATCCACATCCCAAATTTCTATCGATAAATGACTCTTGTTCCAGCACTTGATAAATATAGTATTCTCTCTCACTTGTCAATCTTTTAAAGGACAAAGCCTTTTGTGAACAAGTAAAATAGTAAACAATCGAATCAGCTCCGAGACGTCTTGTCAAAACCAACCATTGTTACATTTAAGATTATTCCATCGATTGAGAATCCCTCATTTCCATCTTCAGTAATGTGCAAGAAAGAAACGTCTCAACTGTACTCAATACAGCCTAATCTCCGAGGTTAAAGACGTTTATTTTCTAAGCATATTTTCCTCTTATTAAATAATCTTATTTTTCTAATCAATCGATTTCCACTACATGATTTGACTTTTATGTTGAAATATTTATTTTTCTATTAGTTAGGCTAGAAGCTTGAGTCAAGATACATGAACAATTTTTAGAATCCTTCGGCCATTAATTAATTCTCAACCATTTCAGGTGGTTAATTGAAGAATACCAGGGTTTGGTGAGCAAATTAGGAGACGCTGATAGCCAAGAATTCATTAGCGAGAGTCTGCTAGTTCAGTTGGTCACAAAGCTGTCCCGACAAACAATTCCCTATCGGGTGAAGCAATGCGTTAGAGTGAGATTTACCATTTTAAACTTGTTATTCGAGTGTTTTGATCACCTCTGTTGCTATATTTTGGATAACTCAATCAATCACTCTCTTTTAAAAGTACTATTCAGAATTTGTTCTATCAAAATTTAAAGGCCCACATGAATTGCTTAATCTAATAAAAAAGGATTTTCCGTTAACAAAAATATCCACGAAATTAAATATCTGTATATTAAGACTATTTTCAAAAATAATTTTGCAAAAATGAAAATAAACTTTACCTTATTTCAAATTATCTTAGAAATTCGTACAAACAAGGTTAATAAAATGTCTGCCAACACACTAGGGAAATGGCGAAGATAAATATTTATAAAAGTTTAGTAATTTCTCAATACTCAAGAAATTCACCCTCACATGAGTTTTAACCAAAATTCCCAATGCATTATTAGAATTAGGATGTTCTTATCCTTTTCCCTTTCAGCAATACGAACTTGCAAGGGGTACATTGACGCGAGGGAACTTTGACCAGAGTGACTTTATCAACATCTTCAAGGAGACAACCTCTAGGCCGGAGGTCTACTTTGTCTTTGCAAAGTAAGAATTATGCAATGTCCGAAGCATACCAGCATCTTTTACTCTTCTCGCAATGGTTCCCTAATTAGATGTTTACATAAGTAAAAATGCCATGAACTAATATCTAGCGAGAACAAACACTAGGCATCATTTAGAGCAGTTCTTGGGATAATTAATTGATTCTTTAATAACGAAATGATGTATAGGATCCGCAGTAAGAAATATTATTCTCTGCTATCATAATCTACTATTCGTATTTTAAACTTAACAAGAAATCCCTTCAGAAAAGAGTTGAGGATTTAAACGAATCTTACTGATATTATTCACTCAGTTTTAATAACCTAAGATCTTAGACCGGACTCAATTCGAGTCAATATTCTCAATAATATGATGTACGTCTAAGAGCAATGCGTAAAAGTAGGATTTTCTAACCATGAAAGTAAGATCCGAATATGTTAATTATTAGTGATCATTAGAAAAAGGCAAAATAAATCTTGAAAAGGCAAAAAACGCAATAAATAATTTTGTACATAAAAATAGTTCTTTCTAGTGGAAATACCATATTTAATACTATATTTAAAAACATGCACTTTGATTGAAAAGTATATGTTGCTTCAGATTTTCAGGAGTGAAAGATTTGTAGTCCCTTATTAAACTGAAATAACTAGAGGGACAATTTGTGATACTTGAGCAAAGTTCAAACTGTCCTCATTGGCGGTACAGACACAAAAGCACATACAAAAATTAGTAATCAATGACATATATTGAAATACGTGCATTTCATTGGTTGTTCGATCTAAAAATCGATTTTAATCAAAAAAGGCATAAGCATGGAAAGAGGAGCATTTTTAGACTCTCGGATGTCGATTTTATTGATCAGTGATGCATGTGAACTAAGCAAAAAAAATTCTGTAAAAAAGGCATCCAAAAGTTATTTTGCACATCATTGAAGATGGAAACGAGGGACTCCAAATCGGCGAAATAATAATAATTATAACAAAGGTTTTTTTTGGACAATACTTTTCTCGATTGGTGGATAATTCCCTTCTCTAGTTGTCTGAAAAGGTTGAAAAAGCCAAAAATGCAGCATTCACATCCCAGGGCTCCGTCGATAAATGACCCTCTTTTTCGCACTAAATATATATCTTGTCTACCCCACTCTCTCATTGGTCAATCTCTCTCAAGGTCATTTTCATGGGTTTCAATCATCTGTTGAATTTAAAAAAAACTGGTCAACAATTTCGTGTTTCCCAAGAATTTTCCTTGGATACGCGCCAAAATAATTGTCATATGAAGCTGAAAATTAAGAATATTATTCTCTGAACTAAACTTTATTCTTGCTGTAAAATTGGAGTTGATTGAGAAATCTGTCCATTCAGCAGAATTAAAATTTGTAAATTGTTAAAATATACATGGATTCGCTCAAAGGTTGATTTCATCTTTGAATGAGCTAATGTTTTCAATTATTTAACTTTCGGTAGATAGATTGCCTTCAAAATAATTAATTTTGCGCAAAATTTATTCTTTTGCATATTATCAAAAAGTGAGATTGGGGAACACGAAATTGACAAAATTAACTTTTAAATATGCTCAATCGATTCTTTTTCATAAGCACATAGTATACATTTCTATAGCATTCATAAGCAGGATATGCATTCCAAAGTTTTAATACTCGCCACTAAATTAATCCCAATAAATTATACATACAAATTACTTGCTAGATGCAATCCTAGCCCTTGTTATCATTTCTAGCTATGCAACAGACAATGATTGCCTCTCAGTTGATGATCTTGCAAACTTTCTCGAGGTTGAACAACATGTGAGCTTACCATTTATATATTTTTGAGTAATTATTAATCCCTTTGTCGTGATAGAGAAGAGTAAAAACACAAGTAATTCAAGATCTTGGCAAATTTTAATTCTTTACAGCATGAAATCTCTAGATATTTTTTTCAATTTACCGAATATTCTCATAATATCAGAAGAGTATTATTCTATCAATCTTTGTTTCAGAGTAAATCAATCTATTCTCCTTAGCCAATAAGAGTGGACTAATCTCTCAATTTGATTGGCTGTTTATCACCAATACATCTGAATACACTCATGTCCAACCTTAGTACACCTTTGTATGACTAATATTAGGGTCATCCGTTATAACTTAAAGTCCATGCACTAGACAAATTTTCTATGCTTTAAAGTTTGCTGATTCATGTGGAACACATTAAAATTGCAAATTTCCTTCCCCCATGTATCCTCCTCTCGAAAAATCCAATACGGTGCATATGGTTGTTTAGTTAGTTAGAAAGAGAAAGGTTTCGATTTTATGATTCTTGTCACCCGAGTTATATTAATTCGGTAATTCATGATAACCAGAGTTTTACTGAAAATTCTCTATTATCTTGTCTGAAAATGCATTTTTAGGTCAGGGTAAGGGGTCATTTCTGACTACTCTTGGCAATTATAGTTATACTCTAGTACTAACATGTTCCAAGATGGATTTCTTTATAAAGTAATCGTTCAACAGAATCATGTTACTCGTATGCCATGATTCTGGGTGAGTCTAGTAAGCTTTATAAAGTGAATATCAGACTTGGTTATTTTGTCGCTCTAGATTCAAGAAATCTACTTTTAATAGCTTGATTTCTAATCTTGTAAGGCAGTACAAGTTTTGTATTTCTCTAATATCTAAGTTATGGCGATTAAAGAAAATTAAAGGACACGGGTTTGGACACACCCGAGAATGATTGGCCAGAATGAGCAGGTTATCAAACCTCTCTCATGTATAAATATCTATGTCGGTGTAAGGTCTGATGAGAGCCGACGAAAATAAAAAGCTTTTTATTTACCTATTCAAGTCGTTATCTCCACAGCATGACTCTAAGTCAGCAATCTGCTAACATCTTCGAGGAAATTAGGCATATTATGTCCTCAAATCAAAAATATTCATCTATTAATATTAAATTAAGATATATTCTACTTTGAAGAGAAGATTGGCTCTTTAATTAGATCAAAAAAATATCAAGTTGCAAAAATTGAGTTGTACTAATGAATCCCGATAGAACGGAATACAGTTACTACGAATTCCTGACATTGAAAAGAATGACGCTAAGGCTTGTTCATCTTATTGCTCTCATTTCTATAAGCTTCAAAATCGGGTTTAATGATTTAAAAAAATGTATTATTGACGCGATACTACCATACTAGTAATATTACAACAGATGGAATTTAATCCTCAGACGTTGCAACTCCAGACAATTTATCCCTTCTGAAAATAATCTTACTTAGGAGACCTGATAGGTTGAGCTATATTTCAAGTCATTAATTAATTGTAATTCTCAAATTAAAAAAGTAACAAATTTACCACTCTCTCCAAGTATTAGACATATTGTCATATCTACTTCTGAGTAACATGACCGAACAATTTACAATGACAATCACATTCATGTGAAAAATTTCTATGAGACTCAAACAATGTTTGTTAGCTTTAAAATTTAGATAGAACTTGTCCAACCAGTAATTCAATATGACCAAAAAGAGAAATTCACAAAAAGGAAATTTATCAAAATCCTCATCGTGAATTTTTTAATTGTGCTCATGGTCTCTCGAGCGTGTATCTTCTAAGCAATAACTGAGGCTCATCATGATATAACAATTATTTTGTCTTAATTCTCATAAGAACTATATAAAATCTCGTGGAATTCGACAATATTTCGATCTTGACAGGGATTTATTCGTAATTCATAGAAATTAATTTCAATAATAAAACAATTTAAATCACCTTTTGCAGTCCAAGCTGGGACTCGTAAAATTAAAATTTGATGGAAATCAAAATGATATTTTCGCATTTCTAAATAAGAAATTTTCCTAAACTCAAAGTCAAACAAAACACAAATACAAAATAAAATCAATTTGAAATCATAATTTCCCAAAATCAAGTGAGAAATTAAGAATTTGATCAAACTCAATGACAAACTGACAAAACTTAAATATTGAATAAGTTTCTTCAATTCAAAACATTATTACTTAAATTCAAATTCCCAATTTCAAACTGTTAAATTCAAACTGATCAACCTGAACTTCAAATCAAATTTTTTATATTTCTCATTAGAAATATTGAGGAAACTAAAATTGTAAATGGTAATTAAGAAAATCAAAGTAAGACTTCTTAATTACACAAGTCATTATTAATAACATACTGAGTTAAAAACGTAAAGTAATGAGAAAACTAAAACTATAACCTGTTATTATCAAATTCAATTTGGTTTGATCCTCAAAATCAACTCGGTCATTAAAATATTAAATTCAAAATTTAACACCTACCTAAATACCTACCAAAAAATGTGCGTTGTTTAAACTCTTAAATTTTTTTCCTTGAAAATGTTTCGTTTTTTATGAATAAAATCATGAAACATTTTTTTTGAATTATTGCATGTTCTGCCTAATAATTATAATGTAACATTGAAAACTTTTAATAGAAATCTTCAATTATTTTGAAATGATCAAGAACTTTAGAGGGAATAATTTATAACGCAATGTGCTCAGAAAAATGAAATAACCACAACTCAATTCTCACATGCTTATGATGGTTAACAAGTTGTATTTAATCAATTGATATCAATAGACACATTCTACCTATTAGAAATGAATCATAGCCTATGCCTAACAATTCTTAGGGATATCCGACTGACTTTTTTTGCGATCTATTGCCTTGTAAAATGCAAGAAAATTAAAATTAAACCCTTTTGTCTCGACTAAGTCAAAAAAACAAGAATAGTCAGAATTTTCTTAAAAGCTGGTATTCTCAATCCTAAGGAAATTTCAACCCAGCAATTCCGAAATAGAGAGAAGCTTCTCAAAAGCATCTTTCTTTATGATAAAAAAATATAAAGATTTCAAAAGAAACTCTTGAAAAATTGTATTTATAATCTTAATATAGATTTATTAAAATATATATCTGACTTATAACATGATGAAGACCGTATTTTTTATAAAATGAACATTTTCCGGACTTTTCTGAGGTCAAAAAAAACTAACTAAAATGTTTAGCCCCACTAATAATCTATTTTTAGCCAACCTCAAAGTACATTTCAGGTTGCGAGCTTAATGAAAATTAAACTCGGCTACAAAACTCAAATTCTAAGAAAGAATTCCCACTTTGAAGGTTACAAATATTTGAATTTTCGACAAGTTAAAAATATATTTTAGTTCATAATTCTAAACAGCAGCCATATTAATTAGGCTAATAGTATAAAAATAGTTGTGCAAATCTATTCTCAATAAGTCTCAAAATCTCTTCTACTTATTCACAACACTTCACAATACATTCAATTGAATTATTGATCTAGAGTTTATCCAATCAAAATCGTTTCGTTTTTCTATTGATCAGAGGAAGTGAATTAAACTATATTTCTCTCAATATTCATATATTTAAAGCGAGATGAATGAAGTTAGAATACTCAATCACGATAAATGGTACCACATCGCTGATCAGTATAGGCACGTTCACGAGCCCCTACATTTTTATGACGAGGGCCAAATATATCCTGTAAAAGATGAGAAAACATTCAAGTTCTATTCAGCAAACAACATTACCGCAGAGAGGAAATACTTCGACTTGTTCGACTGTTTATCCCTGATTCTGGATGAAAATGAGTAAATTACTGATTTCTGAGCTAACATTTACAGTCTCTCTTTTTTGTACAGAAATGACGAGAGTATGGTAACTCTTGGATACAATCCCGAGGATGGCCATTACGGTGAGAGGTCGATGATCTTTTATATTATGCTAATGCGCCATGATAGGATATTTTCATGTAGAGCTTCAGATGGAGTTAGAAGTACAGATTTCCGTTACAAGCATCCCAAAAATCAAAGAGCTCAAGATCTTTACATACACTACTTTTCACGTGATGTCTTGAAACAGTTCCACACAAATGATTGCAAATCCATTGTTTATAATATAAACGAGAAGATATATTTGGAAGATGCAGTGATTTCTAATCGTATATTTGCAGCAACATCAGTGTTGGCTCATTGCATTGGGACTGAAAATACTATCTTGAATATGCTAGCAAAGTTTTGGTCTGTTCACGGGTATTGTTTATACGATGAAAGTCACAAATTCAAGTCAGAAAACATTCTTCAGATTTATTACCGATTCGAAGACCTTTTGACTTACAACCTTGAAAAACTAGAACCTGCCAAACAACAAGAGCTCATCAACCGACTTTATGAAGTAATTCTCACTCTCACTCGCAATGAAAACTATTCTTATTGTTTGCATGACTCCTGCCTATCTGGATACCAAAAAATATTAACAATCTGCAGCGATGAGCTTAGAAGCAAATTTATTGAAACTTTACTTGATGTAGCTGACTTTACGCTGTTCTATACTTTGAATGATGAAAGAGGATATGCTTTCTATCGATATCTCCTTGGATTATTATCAAAAGCACAGCTAATTCGGCTTTTTGGATACGATTATTTTGAAACATTAATCAGAAACGTTGATGGCGTTGACTATAACATTGAATGTTTCGGTTTTCTCAATGAGTTTGTTGACAGAATGCTCGAAGTGGGTATACCAAAGACCCACATTTGTTGGACTCTCAGGTCGTACAACTTTTTCAATTTTTTCTACTCTCGCGTGATAAATGATATCGAATACATGAATGAAGAAGTTAGAAAAAATGCGGTCACAAACACAATCAATTTGAGATCTGTGTACAATAAAGTTATTGAATGATATAATCATATTTTTATTAGTTCCCATCCCTCTTTTCTCTGACCTTTTAATTTTTAAATTGAACATTTCGAGTGGGGTTCTCATAATTTTCCAGAAGCTGGATAAGATCTGAGTTGATAAAATATATTGTTGCATCTGTCTTTAGGGATAGGTAAAATCCTAACATTTGCGCTTCAATACTAAGGAATAACAAATGATTGGGTCCTGATTAAAATATCTAAACAACCTAGAAATGAGGAATAATTTGTATTGATCAATAACTTTTGCATGTGAAAGTTTTTACATTCTAAATTCTGACTCTCTTT
The DNA here is from genome assembly GCA_000715275.1 of Gyrodactylus salaris. Lineage (NCBI taxonomy): Eukaryota > Metazoa > Platyhelminthes > Monogenea > Gyrodactylidea > Gyrodactylidae > Gyrodactylus > Gyrodactylus salaris. Next base: position 13,031 of record JJOG01003365.1, read on the forward strand.
CTTTTGCTTCTTTTTCATCGATTAATCAAGGATCGTATAAGCTCAGAGAGAAGAAAAAGTAGTTCACCTTCAACGCTCAACGAATACGGTTTCTTGGTTTGCCTACTTCTAGCCTAGAACTCCACCGAAACGCATCAACATTATGAAGCAAAAATATTGACCTGTTTAGATAATGACCTATTTTGTAATCGAATGCAAACGTATTCATCTTCCTCATGTCATTTGTTGAGATTCTTCTTAGTGTGGGCAGACTTAGCAGGGGCCATTGTAAGTAAGACTCTTTGTTAGGAGGATCTAGAAAGTAGGTTGTATTTCGAATGCTTTGTTATTGGTTGACTTAAACAAAATAATATACAATTTACAATTAGGTATTTGTTTAAGTCAATAGTTATTACAAACGCAATATTAAATAGGTGAATATTTATAATAGGATAATTTCATTCTTGGATGATCGATGTTCATCCAGACATCTCCCCTGTTCTATAGCGGTATGGTGGTGGTTGTCGGATTGTCCATTGTCATCGCGGTCGTCCTGGTCGAGTTTAGGTCTAGTTCATCGTAGGGTGTAGGTATGTTAGATAGTTGATGATTGTGCATTAGGTCCATGCATAGCATCTTCGGTGTCGGCCTGGACTTTAGGTGATTTAGGTGTAATCGTAAGTTGTTTTGGTTTTCTTCGTCGAATACGTCAGCGATTAGACCTTTGTTTTCGATCACGATCCCTTTGTGCCACTTTGCGTTGGATCTGTAGTTTAGGCGATAGAACCATACATATTCTCCTTCAGAGTACATGTTGTCAGGGTTAGGGGTGTAGGGTAACTTCGGTCTGTGTATGGGGTTTAGGATGGTCAATTTAGTGTTGATAGGTCTTCCGAACATCATCTCAGCTGGACTTTTCAGGGTAGTTCGGCTAGGGCAGGCTCGGAAATAGGACAAGAAGATATCGATGGCCTCTTCTTTCCTCTCCGATTGATGCTTGTAAAGCGTCCTTTTGAAGGTATCCACGAATTTTTCGGCTTGTCCGTTCGATTGTGGATGATAGGGTGGACTGTTTAGTAGGTTGATGCC
>JJOG01003366.1:0-22321 GCA_000715275.1 Gyrodactylus salaris
AAACGTCTCCCAAGTTGTTGGGAGATGGGGATAGCTGTACTGATGACGCCTGATAGGCAGAAATACCGGTATTTGCAGATTCCTCTTTGAAACATACAATTGGTTCTTTCTCTTTATAAATACATTCATATAAAAAATAGTAATAATAAGATTTATTCCTATGTATTGCAACTCTGCCAATTGGAAATCCAAGTTTTGAGAAGGTACAAAAGGATTTTATTGAATTTTCAAAATTCTGAAATTTATAAAAAATAGAAAGAAAATCAACTCGTTCAATGCTCCGGCGGTTCCTCGGAGAATAAAAACAAAACTATATTTATTACATTCTTTGTCTCGTGATAGTATTGCTCATGATAGGCGCAAATTCTTTTGTACTTTTTCTTCAACATTAATCCAGCTGTGAAAGAGGTACAATTTTTCGAGATTTTTAGCTTACATTTCTTCAAATCACTCAGCAAATCTTTCACTGTGATTAAAAGAGGTAATTAATCAATTCAGATTTCTGCCATCAAGCTGGAAATAATTCTTGCAATTTACAAAATTTTCAATTTGTAAATATTTTTTATCAAAATACCACTTTGTGAAGGCAGGACTTTCAACTTGGAGAACAGAAAATTAAGAATACTTCTTGCGACAAATATTTTTCAAGAACATAAGACTGAGATTATTACATCAGTTCAAGACCTGTTTTTGGCGAAATTTTGCAGGCAAAGTTAGATGGCATAACTGATTTTGAGTAAAATTAGAATACAGTATGAATCCTTAAACTTATGTGGAAAATCAACCCTTTATGTATATTGATGTTATTTACAAGTAGAGTGATCATTTTTAATATTCATGTTGAATATTTAATTTCAGCATATAATTGAAGCATTTTAATGTTATACCAAATTCTTAGACCTAAGTAACATTAAATTGTCACAGCATTTCATATAAGACTGAAGATAGGCAAAAAGTTAAAAATAGTGAATGAAAAAAAGAAGAAACAAGATAAAATTCTAAAGAAAATGCATTCCAACTCACTTATAGATTGTTCAGGGAGTTGCACTACCTTGTAGTCGTAACCTTCAACTTTCATAGGAACATCATCCAGGAATGTATCAATGTAGGCGTGAGCATCTTGGTACATGTCGTAGTCATAGATAAGCGGCGTGAGGCCAGCCTTTTTACGGATCCTTGAACGTTAACATTAGGTATATTTTAACTTGAGTGCATTTAGCTGCTTTAGCATGGGGACATAAATTTTAACCAAAATTACCAGTGAAATTATCATCAGACATAGGAGGGGTGGAGAAATCTATCATGACGCATAGCAGATTGTACTTTTATTTCTACTCACATGATCTACCAACGATATTTTCAATAAGCATAGGCAAATTATGTTGTAATTTGAACGTTACAGGAATTTATTTTGATTTCAAATCCAATGATAGTGGAAATATTATCAAAATTCAATATGGATTTTAAAAATTGATGGCAGGCTTAAATGAAGTTTTAAATTTATAAAGGAAAAACTCTTTTTTCATCCTCTGAGTTGAAGAATAAGGCTTATTTTGTAATTCGGCATTCGAATGAAATCCCTGGTTGTTATTTGGCTGCGTACTCTTTTCCCGTCACCTATGCTATGAGTTCGAGTCCCCATCCGTTCTTCAAGACTGTCAACTAGATATCAAATTTTCAGATCTACCCCTCCCCATATATAGAACCTGAGAGGCGCATACTCGGCATAGAAGAAATCGAAAATTACAAAATCTTCATCTTGTCTTGCTCAAGCTGTAAATACCAAGTTTAAAACTTCAAAAATATCTAATTTGACTGGTGCCTTACAAATAATACCTCTACCTATTTTGAAGATTTTATCAAACATTATGTCTGCATATAGTGTACTGTAATCCCGTGTCATTCAATATTTCCCTGTGTTTATTGAAAGTATCTGTTGGTAGATCATGTGAGTTTGAAAAATAGAAGAACAACCTACTAGGATAAATTTCTCCACCCCTTCTGTGTCTGATGATAATTTTCAAAAAATATAATTTTGTTTGAAATAACCATATTTTATCCTATGTGTAGTGATATTACACATTTTTTGACCTATGTATAATGAAAATATCGATTGGTCTATTCTCTGTCTTGTAAAACATTACCATGACTAATGATAATAAAACAAATATTGCTTATGTATTTCAATAAAACTACTTTGTAAATAGTTTCAAACCCTCCTCCATTATAACCCTGCATGTGAGCCCGATTAGAGTTAGACTTGGCGATGAAACTCAATTCAAAGAGAAAAACAAGACCTCTTACTGGCATCTATCGAAAGGAATGGACACCAAGACAAAAGTTCACTCTAAGCTAAGAGATAATCGAATCAAGAAGATGTGTCCTTACGCGTTGATTTTTGGAAAGACAATATCCAACCTATAATGATTATACCAAGAATATTCCATACTCGCTATAATCTACAATTGTTATAAGATAGTCTCTCAATTTACCTATGAGTTTTACCGGCAATTTTCTTTTTCCAAAGCTGATTCTGGTAGCCAGCTTCTCCTTACCGAGAGCCTTTCGATTGCAGTACCTTTCGGCGTCAGCAGCTTTTACTAAAAGTTTCCAAGTGAACAAATCATTCAATGAATTTACCCAATTTTCCAAGGGCTGGAGAGTTTAAATAACATCAGGTCTACTTACAACATCCACCAATTCGTTGGGCAATTCTCAATTGGTACACTGCAAAATGGTAAAATGTCTTTTCTTACAAGTCTTTTTCTTGCCAGCTTTAGTAGAAGTTGGAGAGATACTTAACGAACTCACTTTGATATCGGCCAGCTAAAGAGTAAGAAAGAATTAAAAAGTGATTAACATTTTTGGCATATCATGAGCATATTTTGATGAGAATGATTTGAGAGAAATATTAGCTTTTGTGAACAAACCTCGAGCACTTTCGACTAAAATAAGGGTACATTTAAAACTATTACGAGTAGAATTACGAGTTATATGCTCTATAGGGAGATTGAAAAGAGTTTTTAAATAAACACAAACTTCTACAAATGAACACTTCTAAGGGAATTATATTTGCGAAAAGTAACAAACCAGTTCTTATGCCTTTGAATTGACTTCTTATGGCTAGGGAGGCGAGATTTACGTCTGTGGATTGATCAGAGAAAAGTTGATCATAACTCACTCATTTAATTTTTTCAAGACATTTTTATTTACTGTCTAAAGTAAATAAATAAATTTTCTACTCAGATTTTTGAAAATAATTTAGGGCAGAAGACCTTTTTTCAATTATTAAAAAAATCAAATAAAGGAATAAAATACATTGAGACAAACAAAAATATGAAAATACTCACACAAGTTATTTGAAAATTGATTAAACAGAGAGGAAGTTGCTTTATTCTTCACCCTGTTATTACGCATTTAAAGTAAATCAATTGCCCTACGTCAAATGGGTAGATCTTAGAAGTTGGCTCTTGTCTGATCAAATATTACCGTTTGAGGCCAGGTCTGTTGGGGAGCAGTAGAAGAAGAATTATAAGAGCTGAGATTAAGAACACTTTCTTTATAGTTTGATAATTAGATATGAAGTGATTAAATTCGAAAAGAATAACCAAAGGAAAAATAATCAGGTGCATACATACATTGGGGTATTAATTCTAAATGAAAATTCCCTCTTGAGAATCTCATTATCGTAGAAATTATTTAACCAGGCATTCAGATGAGATACACATGAAGACACTGCTGAAATTTTCAGAGAACATCAAAGAATATATTAAAAACAAGCCACAGGTTGTGGCCCTTAAGTGCATTGGGGAAATTGAATGTCCTAAATTGAGTTTATAAATTCACATTAACAATGTATAAAATACGTAATTCTACTGCTTTTAATTCATAAATTTGAATCTAAAGCAAGTTTCAATAATCCTTTTTCCTCTCTTTTCTTTCCAAATAGAGACCCCTCTTTCTGTAAATAGCAATTAACCTCAAATACCCATATCTCAGGAGGGTGAATTTTTTAAAGATGTCTCTGGAGAAGTACAGTAATTCTATTTCCTCTTTTATTATTTGCAAAAAGAAAAAGGCAGACATTTTATTGGCAACCGAAAAACGTCAGATTGGCAAATGAGGTTAAACGTTGATATATTTGATGCTTTGAAATGTTCATGTGTGGAAAGGTCTCAGACTGTTGCTGGGTTCAGTCGTGGACTCCAAATTTCAACTATGCTCGTTTGACTTGAATCAGATGCTTTTTTAGAGCTTTTTTTATACAAGACACATATTCATTATCCATGATTAATCAGTAATCAATATTCTTCTACTTGGATAATTTTTTCCATTTTTCAAAACATTTGCAAATAAATCGGCACGACATTTCTTCATCTTACAATTTAGAACTATATACAAATTAACTAATAGAATAATTTCATCTTTTATTTTTCGATTATCTTATTTCACTGCGTATCCAAGTAAAAACATGTCGTGCCAAATTAAAAAAGAATTAGGATTGATCCCTGCAGAACACTAAATTGGCTCTGTGACCAAAGAATTCTAAAAAACAAGAATTATTCGATTGAATTAAAAAAGGCATTCAGCCAAATACTTTTTTACGATTCAACTGTTATTAAACTGAAATTTAAGATTACTTGTATTTAAATTTTCTTTTTGATAAATGTTAATACCACAAGTACAGAGATTTTCCTCCATGATTAATACCTAGATAAATTAACCCATAATGTCCCACGTGTTCTAGTTCATTTCTATATAAGTATGAAGAATTAAAGCTTTTATTTCAAATAACCTAATTCAAGTCGATAATGAATCAAAGAAATATCATACGTAATTCGGTAAATTGCTTGCCAATACGCATAATAGAAATTATTTAAATTTTTCTTGCTCAAATCTTAAAGATAGTTGAATTTAAAAATGGGCAAGGTAAAGCGTTCTAGAGTAAGTCTAGAGTGTGATGATGATGATAATACTGGAGGGATGTTGAGAAATCAATTTGGAGAAATTAAAAAATCATATTAAATTTACTAGAGTAAAAAATCCGCTGTAAGTCAATTGAAATGATTCTAATATTGTTTTTAGCAATAAGCAGCCTCTTCCTTATTTGTTCTTAGAAATTGTTTTTAATCCGAGTATGCGCCTCTCGGGTTTCATGTATGTTATACATTGTATATAAAGGGGGAGGGGTAGACTTGTAGATCCTGGGAAGAAAGGATCAGGAACAGACTTAAACCAAAACCTCAGATGACGGGATAGCATGAGAGTTTAATAGGATTCCTCTAAACCATCCCCTTCCTGTTTTTTACAAACTGTAGAGTAAATACTTGGACTTTTTAAGAAGATAATTCATTTATTTAAATATATCACGAGATTTTATAAAAACTATTTTTTAATTTCAGCGAACAAAAGTGAGATTGCAAATTTTAGTTCCTGAAGCCATTTTAATAAAAATAACAATACCGAGACTATTTTTGGAATTTCTCAAAAATTTAAATTGTTCAATTATAAATATTTATACTGATATTAGTTTGAATAAAAATTTAGAAATAAAAATTATTAATCTAAACAGAAAACATCAAAAGTAAGTATATCAAATTTATTTATTCAACTGTGATCCATTTAAAGATTTAAATAGTCTTGGAGACTAATCCACGGCTAAATTTCAACCCGGGTAAAAGTTGAAAATACTACAAGAAAAATGCATCCATAAAACTCAAAATTTATCATATTTTATAGACAAATGAATGAGCTTTTGATTGGTGTAATTCTCTTCTCTTAATTATCTCTAGTAATAATTATACAGGTGTTCAAAGTTTTGCTGACAACTAAAAAATCATCCAAATATTAATTTTCCAAAATCTTTAAATCTATGTAACTTTGACATTATGCATTGCCCCAAATTTTTTTTGATTTAAAGATGGTCATCCCAACAAGTTCCATAATAGGAAGTTAAAAATATTTAAAAATAATGCACTGTTCTCCGCAAAAACTAAGTTTGATCAACTTCTAAAGTAATGAAATTTTCAAAAAAATCTTCAAGCAAGCTGTTCTCGAATTCACCTTACTCATTATTCTAAAGTAAAAATTTCAAAACTTTCACTGTTTATATACCTGGGTTTACCCGGGTTAATAAAGATCATTTTGGCCAAACTGATACTAGATTTGAATCCATTTTTCTTGAAATATTTGAATTTAAATATTGGCAATTTCTTAGAATACTAAAAGGAAAAATTCAATTGTGAGTCAATCGATATAGGCTTGAGTTATTCACGAAGTTTTGTACTTAAAAAATATACAAAAAAATCGATAATTATAATCAGAGTCACTTATATTCCAGTTAAACCCTTTCGCACATCTGTGAATATTTTTGTGCAACGATCTCGTGAACTTTTAGAAATGTTCCGCCTATTAATTGCTTGCTTTAGTGATTCATATCAATGGCCAATCGTCTTATTTCTTAGTCAATAACTTTCGATTCGTCCGAGTTCACACTCCTTATAAGCAAATTGCTAGTAGACTTGGTCTAACTACTTCAAGAGGGGAGGTAGTTTCCGAGGTGCCCTACTGACAATACACCACCAGAGTCTTTATTCTGTCAATGAGCCTAAGAATATGATACTCAATTAAATAAAAGTTGTAGATAGATTGAGCAAATTACTAATTGAACATATCGAATGTTGGGCTGTGTTTAAATTAAATTTCTAGGTGGGTCTTTATGAAAACTGCATTATTAACGTCAATGATGTCCTTTTAAAAGTTTATATTTTAACAGAAGAAGAAAAGAGGAGCTCTGAGAAGAAGAGCAGCACCCAAATTGAACTCTGCACCGAAAAAAATACCAGCACCAAAAGCACTACCACAGAGACCCCAGAACCCGGTTCCGAACCCTAATCCTAGACGGGGTCCGGATCCAAAGCCGGATCCAAAGCCAGATCCGGATCCAAAGCAAAACCCGGTTCCAAAGCCAGATCCGGATACGAAGTTCGAAGGGGATGTACCTATGGTATGTTTAAGGCAATTTTTAAATCACAAAGTTTCATTTTTTGTTGAGGACCGCCAGTCTTCTTACAGATTATTACTTTCTCCTTATATTTATTGACCACATTTTTTGTTTATATGAACCCATAATGAGGAACTCTAATTTCTTTAACCGCCTTCCTTAAATCCCATGCTTACCCCGTCTATTTACACATCTACAGTCCGTGATAATTTTAAATCAAGACTATTTGTTTAACTTCCTCATTATTTCTTTATTCGTATCAAGCAGAGTTCAGAGTTCAGAAAATTAAAATACATTCAGGACCATGGATTTTTTTTTATATTTTGGGAAAAAATACCAATTTCGGCCTTAACTCAATCATAAAAAACAAAATAAAATATGAATTATACCTACCTGTAGGCAGAAATAGATATTGAAGAAAACCCACAGACCGAAGGAATGACTGAGGGGGGTGCGACAACTGGGGTAGAGGAGACAACTGAAGTGGAAGCAACACCTGAGGTGGAAGCAACACCTGAGGTGGAAGCAACACCTGAGGTGGAAGCGACGCCTGAGGTGGACGTGAGTAATATTTTATATTTTTCAGACAATTTTTAATTTTCCTAGAAATATTTGAGCATAATTTTATTGAAAAAAATACATTGAAACTTTCTAAATTTATTTAGAATACGGAAAACCCAGAGGGCGAGGTGAGAAAAGAAAAATTAATTTTAAAAGAAATGATAAAGCACGTTTTAAACCAACTTAACGCTGACTGATAAACATGGCAAAAAGATCACAGATATTTTGTGGATTGAATACTTTTGTTCTAAATATGCATCTCCAAATCAGAAATCTATGAAAGGATAAATTTAAACGAGGTTGATTGTTGAGCAAAACATTTTTCTAGGAAAACCCTTCAAGTGCAGTGAGTTGAATTCAGATAATCTTTGTTCTGGTGTTGAATCTCGAAAAGATTACTACAGTTTTAAAATAATTTTCTCAGGAAAAGAAAAATTATTTTTTGTTTTAAAGCGTAAAAAAATTTAAAATAAAAAAATTTCAAATGAATACCTAACTATTTTCCTAAAGGGGATTGAAATTTATTTATTTTGCAGGATAAGCTTTTGACTCTTGTTTTCATAAACAAATTTAAGATTAATCTCATTTTTACAATATTAACCAGATCTGATCTAATAGAAGATTGGACAAGTTTATTTTCAATCTGAATTGTTTTACTCTGAGTTGCTTCTAGATTTCTTATAAATTCGATTTGAAAATAATCTTAAATTAATTTCAGGTTGACGGTGAGAGCAAAGGAGAAGTGAGTGTCAATGGTTTTTAACTGAGTCTGAAGAAATTCTAGACTATACGCCAGAAAATATCTTGAGATTATGAGCTTAAACCTTACATTAAGACCATATGTACAATGATCTCGACAAAAGTATGATGCTTCATATAAGGCTGGCTGAAAATCTATACTTTTTAGAACTCACTTAATTGGAGAAACTGAGAGAATGGTATTCAAAAAATAAAAATAAAACTCTTCCATTTCTGTAAATTTATTCGGATGTGTTTTTGTGAGAAAAATAATTCTTTCTAGTTTGTGCCAAGAAAACTTTCTTTCAACTATTTTAGATTTTTTATCAAATGATGTTTGAAATTTTTGCTTACTTCTTACTCAAGACTTTTTCAAATAATTTCTAACCAAAGAAACTAATAGTTTAAATATTATCCTGGTTTCCTAGGACCTAGACTAAGAGGGTGATAGCTTTGAAGATATAGGGAAAACATTTACATTGAAAGAATATTTCTCTTTTCTCCTGAATATTGCTTTGATCTAATAAAAAAATTCACAATTTACAAACGTATCAGATAAATGTTCTTCTACTGGTTAATGAGTAATACTTGAATCTCAAATGACCAATTTTTTACACAAGATGGTAGAAGAGCCAGCTGAAAATGTGAGTAATCCCCCGAATGAAACTGAGAGTAAAATTTTTTCTAAGATCAGACAATAAAACCTTTTTCATCACTTTATTAGACAGAGATAGGAGATGAAGAGTTCGTGAAAGAATTAGTGGAAACCATAAATGTGTAAGATTAGTGCCTTAATGAGACTTTTCAAGTTACCGACAATTACACGGAAATGTACCTGAGTTGAGTATAGGCGGCCAGGACCTATATGATGAATGCAAAGCGCTAAGCGAAGGAAAAGAAGAGTCAGAAGAGTTTGGAATTATTGTTGGAAACTTAGAAAATGGAGATTCAATATCAGGTACGTCAGTTTTCATTTGTGTGGTAGGAAAATATGGTTCAAAGTTTCCAATTGACTTTTCAAATTATTATATTTCAAGGCTCAAAAATTAAAAACAAGGGGCTTCAACTATTTTTTTGAACGATTATTTGTATTTTGAACCGAAATTGTTAAGAAATAAAAAACTTATCTTTTTACAGAAATGATAAAAGACATGATCGAAAAAATGATGGACCAAGAAATAGAATTTGACCATGAGCTACCAGTTTCGTTGGATTGCAACAAAGACTTTACACAGCTAGTTTGGAAGGAAACGCAATCTATCCAGGCGTTCCGCGAGCAATCAGAAGGCAATACAAAAGTCAGAATGGTTTTCTACCCAAAGGGAAATGTTTTTGACAAATTCAAAGAAAATGTATTCGACCGAGATTGGAATAAAATGGCAGAATAATTTTAACTCTTGAATAAATAAATCTAGGACAGATTAATCTCATCTTTCAACAGATAAAACGGTTATATATAGAAGGTTACAAAAAAATCCAACAACGATCAACTTGAAAATATAAATTATCAAAAAAAAATTAATTAATCGATAATTTACACTGATCGATGTTTCCTAGTCTTAATAATATTGCAGTACCTCAGGAATTAGAGAAAAGTTCATCGAACGTAGAGTGGACAGAATAAGAGAAAAAATGAATCCTTAGATTTATAAATAATTTGGGACTTACTTGAGTGATTATAATCAATTATAAATAATTATTTAGCAATAATTAAAAATCGAAAATATATCAAGTTAAATTCAATGGTGTTATTTAGAGAACCTAAAGTTTTGGGATTTTGAAAAAAAGTCTCAGAAAAGTCTGTCAGGAATATAAGAAAAATGACTCACGTGAAAGGGGTTTGATTGTAGGATATAGAATCAAGGGACATATTAAGAGTTCAGAACCTGAAAAGATACTTCATGCGATTTGGTTTGAGTACGATTCCCCGGTGAATTGGGATCTCTTAGTTAACCAATTTCGTTCAGTTTCAATTGATTATCTATCAGGGATTAAGATTAATTATATGTGAAACGTCTGTTCAGACTAAAATACTTCTATAATTATATGTTTTAAATTACTTGACGCAAATTGGAGGTTTGTTCAAAATAAAGCCCAGAGAGAGAAAAACATATTTAGCATAATTTTGATCTGTCAACCTGATAAAAAGTATCCTTAAACCGGAAGTTTGACACATTTTGCATTGAAAGTTTAACTCTATCATCAATTAGGCTGAAAAAGAGAAGACAGGTTGAAGACAACCATTAATAGACACTCTCATATCTATCTAATAGTTATCTTAGGTTTTCTCATTCCTCAAATTACTCAAATTCTTTGAATCTCAAGGCAGAGAGATGTGTTTCTTTATTTCTTCTTAACTCACAACAAGGTCTTTTTTAAATAATACATCATGCAATACAACGGTAGAGAAGAGAAAATGCCATGATCGAAGCACTGCATGCAAATCTATTTCTATTGTGTAATTGATATTTTTTTCATGTTTCACATATGTTTCACACGGCATCATCCACTCAAGGGTGCTTCAACGACGAGGGTGTTCTCGAATAACTGCGCCGAAATGGTGATAGGGTCCACGGACATTGGCAGATCAAAGGCCCTGGAGAACTTTGGGATTGAGTTGTCGGCCTTCTTGGCGATCACTGTCAACTCCTCGTCGTGCGTTGTTACGTAAATGTCTTGGGCGGTGAATCCGGAAGGGATAGGGACTTCTAGGTGGAGAATCCTCTGTTGCGAGTTTGACTCGTTGAGAACTGTTGGCTTTCTTTCGCCTATAATTAAATGTTATTCAATAAATATATATATAATAACTTTACAGTCAAAGAGATGTTTGATAAAATGTGAACATATCAAGATAAAGAATTGTGACTGATTTTAGAAACTTGGAATTGTTTTTTTCAATAGAAAATTCAACCTGTTTTATAAACACATGAATTTCTAAACATTTTGACAAATCAAAGCATAGTAAAATTGGGTATGCTGTTGGCATAAAACTTGAAACAAAAGATTCAAAATTTTTATTCTATTCAAATATCTTGAGATCCTTAGCTTTCATGTGGGTCTCTAAACGACCAAAGAAACTTGCCTCTCATGTATAAAATAGTTACGAATAAAAATATAAACATCATAAAATGTATATGTTGTTACTCATAAGTAGTATGACTAATTGATTTTTAACATGCTAATGAAAATGTTTAGGGGGTAATAAGAGTAAAAGAACTTTTCTCTTAAAACTGCTAATGAAAATCTCTATATTTATTATTTCTTTGAAATCTGTACAAAATAATAAAAATTATTGAACATTATTGACATGAACAAAAAATTAAATTGTGGGAAACCTAAGCATATTTTGGGCGGACATGTGGATTAGCACAAATGAAATAGAACACAATACTCACCGGTCAAGATGTACCCGGATTCTGCCTTATCCTTGGCCTTGATAGCGAGATTATTTTCTTGATCAAATGTTATCGACGAATAGTCTGGAGCATTCACCGGGGCATCAATAATTAGAATGCCGTCCTAGAAATAATGCATGACATTTTTGTTTCAACGAATCTAAGCTATGTGAGATTAGAGTCAATAAAAAATACAGTAGAGTTTAAGGCTTTTGGGTATTGATGTCCTTTTAAGAAAGTGAAATAAGAAAGAATCTCAGAATCGATAAGAGAAAACAAAAATAATGAGAGTAATAATCTTTTACCCTCCTTTACTCTGAGATAATAACCCTTTTAATAAACATTGTTCATGCAGCTGATATTATTGGGGAAAACATAGAATACAAAGTGTTTAAAGAACATAAAAAATGCTTTCAGGCATGGTGCTTGTTATATAGAGAGAAAAGGTTCTAATGTGAAGGTATTTTGTACTATTCTTGCAGAATGTCGGGGAAGTAAACAATGGAAAATCCTCATTTTTGTTGCTGCACATTCAGTTAATCGATAAATCATTTCTTATTCAACAATGAAAAACCTTTTGACTTGGCAAAACTCACATCTGTTAGGGTGCATTTGAAGAAGTCATGATCAATGAGCCTGGGCAATTCGATGGAGCGGGTGAACTCCTTGGTGCCGGAGGAGCCGTCAGCCTCTTGGAGCATCTTTTTGGCTGTAATTGTCAATTTATTGTTTATTGTCGTGACGTTGAGGTCTTCTGGGCGAAAGTCTGCCGCATTCAGGGTTGCTTTGTAGTGAAGCTGAAAGTGAGTTGTGATATTTTTGCATAAAATATAGAGTCTGCATTTTTAAATATTTAATAGACTAGAAAAGCTTGTGAAGTGGCTAGGACTCACATGGGGCTCAAAGTATGGAATGATATCAATTTCGTTTCTTAACTGATGAGTGCTACTCATAAAGTAGTAGAAATTGTTCAACTTTTACTAACCTTGCCATCTTCGCCAATCTCATAGCCTCCCTTAATTGTGCCAATGTCATTCGAGGCGCAATGACTCAAATTCATCAGTTGGCGACTAGCAAAAGGCATAGTTCTCTCATCTTTTGTTGAGTTCGAATGACTTGTGGTAACCCCGTCGATTGTCTTTGAGTCGAGAACGTTAGAGAAGGACTTGACCTGCGTCTTGCCGTCCGAGCCGGTGGTGCTCTGCGAGACGCTGCTCTTAACATAGGACGTCGAAGACGACTTGCCAGGGCCGAAGCCTGGTCCGAATCCATCTGCAATGGGAAGTAGAGTTTAGAACTAATGAGTGAATTGTTTACAGCGTAACGGCTTTTAACTACTTCCCCATGAGATGACATCGATAATTACGAAATTCACCAATTTATGCATGAATGGATCCACTTGACCTTCTTTTTAGTTTTCAATCTGAATATCCTTGTTTATTTTCTTCCCAAAAAAAGTATTTATGCATTTGTCTGGAATCTTCAATTAACCCTTTTCGAGACCAATAATTATTTTACTAATAACTTTTGTAATTTACATGATAACTGCATTAACTTTTAAGCGAAATTTTCCACAAAATCTCTAGGTCTGAATAATTTCTAACTACTATTTTAGAAATTCCAAGATTGAAATATCATTCACTCCTGCCAAGGAAAATTGTTAACAGTTTAACTCTCTTCTGGAAAATGGGGTTTTGACTCCACTCATATGATATTGACTTGAAGGATTTTCTTGAAAGATGCAAATATCGATAATATTATCTTTGGAAGTTTATTTTCAGTTTCTTTTAATTTGGATGTAACACCCGAGGGTTACAGACTGTTTTCAACAAAATAAAGAAGTTTCTGAAGAGTTGATTAATGCTGAATCATACCTATAAAATACAATCTAATTTTGAATCCTAAAATGTTGGCAAAATCAGAATGAAGTATCAAAAAATCCTCCCTAATTTACTGTGATCAGGAAAAATGCTTCTGATTGTATAAATAAGGTTTTTGGGAATGAATCACTCGAGAGAAATAATAATTTAGCTAACCTTATTTTACTACGAGACGTGTTTTATATTTTCAGGGCAAATTTTCTATTGATAATTGCTTTGATAATTTTTTTTCTGGAAAAAGATTAAAAGCAAACTTTTTTCTTCAATTTTAGATCGGAATTCTTTTCCAAGAATAATTTGCTATCGAAATAATCAATTTATAGTCAATTAGACCAAAAAGTATATTTTTAAATTATGATCACTTTTTAAACGTTTTGAAAAGCTTTAGAAAAGTTATTTGGGTAGCTCTGTATCTTTGATGCAAAATTATTTAAACATCCAGTAGATAAAAATAACAAGAAATTACACAAAAGAGTGGATTTATGGCGTCAATTTAATTCTAGAATCATCATTTTCACATGGGCAGGGTTAAATAAATTATTCTCTATTTTGAAATCGATTCAAGATTTTGAAAAATAATCCCGCGCAAAGATGGAAATAAAATTCAAAACTCCCATTGAAGGTTCCAGCTCACCTGATGATATTCTAAAGTTGCCGAAATCCCGATTCATTCTCTCCTCCATTCTGGCCATGATGTCACCAGTAAAGTCCTCTTCCAGGAACTTGTTGGACGATGACGTCGTTGAGGACATGAAGCTATTCTTTTGCTTCTGCATACGATTCCATGAATCACCGAAACCGAATTTGTCATTCTAGAGAGAGAAGGTGGGCAAATAAAGAGATGAATTTGCTTTTCTAAACCTCCTCTTTTTCCCCTTTTTTAGCATCACATGAATTTTTTATAGAAAAAAACGCTTTCCCATGTATATATCACAAGGTTGGATCGAGAATGCAAAGGGAAAAATGTTGGTAGATTTTTAATTAGGATTCTGTTGAGATCGGAATAAGACCAAATGACATTGTATCTCATTAATTTCTTGGGCATATGAACAGTTTAGTCCTTGTGAAGGGAAAAAGTCACTTGTAGATATTTAAAAAATGATTAGATTGAAAATTAAAAAAATATCAGACTTTGGCTTGCTGAGTTAAACGAAATTAAATCTGTGGAGCCCGTTATGTGTACATTAGAGCACCGCCTCTTGGAAAAGGTGTTTCTCAATCGTCCATTTTGTTAAACGATCAATTATGCTGTGACCGATTTTGATAATGAAGAGTTATCAAAATAGCCCCAACTGGGCGGAATGTCAGCTCGTGAGTAGAAATTACATTTAAGTTGAACTACGCCATCTTGCTTATTATTTTTGAATGACCAATTTTAGGCTTATTATCAACTTAGGCATACTTGATAGTACCGTAATGGAAGAATTAGAAACACTTTTTTCTAAAGACATTGGTCTTATATATTCCAGATATCTTGTTGAAATCATGAGTCTGTTTTTGTCTGAGACTAGGATGAATAGTTCATTGATAATTAGCAAAATTTAGAATTTTATGTGGCATATTTAAAAAAATAAGAATTTCTGACTTGAACTCTGGCATCATTAGGACTGATTTACATATATTTTTTCTATAAAATATGCATTCCTTTTTTTTTAATATGCACATTAATCTTATAAAAAATCATAATTTAAAGAAAAATATGCATTTGGTAATATGAAAATATAATTAGGTGAATACAGAAATTAATTTTTTTTCTTCGAATAATTTTAGTAATAACCATAGATAATTAAAATGGCCCCAAAAATTACGAATACACCGATTTATGCATGGATCGACCTGACTATTTCTGTTAACTTACGCATATACTTTCATTTGTTGTTAATTTACTTTCTGTAGAACCTTTGAGAGAGTTTCTGCATTCTGAATGAAAACAGTGTTACTGTTTATTTTACCCAATTTTCAGCTTAATTTTAAGACAAGGAGAAAATTGTCGCGACAAATTTATTAAAATTTACTCAGGATGTTACAAAATAAATTTGAGATTTGGTTCTTCCATAAACTCATTATGATGATGATTATTTTGGTTTATGTCATAAATGAATCCAATGCAAGACAAGAAGGGATTTACGGGATTTATTATAAGTCTAAAGGCGTTATGGAATATTTCATTGAACCGAGTACACGTGGAGGGTGATAAATTCAAGGTTTTAATAGCCTAAATTTCAATCAGAGATCTTCATGTGATATTTGCATTTTTTTTCAAATCAACGATTCTCGATAAATCCATTTCTCTTCACTTGGACGGAGAAATCCAGAAGTAAAAAAAGTGTTTAGAATTTCATCAATCAAAAATAATTCGTTTTTCCAATCAATATTCTTCAACATTTATTTATTTCGAGAAAAATCTTTTTGTAATCGTTGTTCTTTGTTAAACAAACTAATAATCAGGTACTTCATTCAACATTTTCATTTTAACTGTTTTGAATTTCCAAAAGTGTGAAGCGGTTGAACTGATTTTTAAGTAAAAATTTTAGATTACGCAGTTTTGAGTACTTTCAAATATGCTGAATTCAAATTCAATGATAATAATTTATGAAAGTAAGCATTACTAATCAGTAAAATAAATCTTTTGTTGCAAATTATTTTTAAAATATCACACAACCAAGGAATCCTTAAGGATCGTAGATCTTAGTACCTTGCACACTAGGTAATTAAAAACTCTTTGAAAGGACTGTAAAGGGTCTGATAGATTGTATTTTGAGTATTGAGTTTAAAATGGAACTCTGTGGACTTTTATAACTCTTCATGCTCTATTCAATTTTATGAAAGGCATAAAGGACTCTCTAATTTCGAACAATTTTTTTTGTAAGAAATCTCAAGACTGCAAAATGCCGCAAAACTTGAGGGGTGTAAAACTCACGTCAAAGGGTTCTCGGCTAAGAAGGCTATTGTCGTTGAAGCGAGACCTGGCCTCATTCAGCCACCTGGACACTTCAGAGTCCCAATTGCTGCAGTCCTGAAACTGCACAAGTCTCTTATTAGCAGAGGATCCACTGGTGATGGTGGGCGCTGTTGTTGACGAATTGTCACTAAAGGTCCTCTCCAGCTTCGCCACCTTGTCCACCTCACGTTGGTCGTAGGTGCGGCTATCTTTCTTCACGGGAATCGAGAACTCCGATCGATAATTACTGGATGTAGAGCTGGTGTAGCTGTTGCTTGTCATGATAGAATCCGACTGCCAAGTGGTGTAAATGGGAGATTAGTAATATGGCATAGAACAAAGGTTTCTATATATACCCTAGGTGTAGGGAGGAGGGGGGTTCACTACACACACAAATCCTCTTGCGTTCAAAGTGATTTCATTGGTTCTTGACAAGATTTCTTCACTGGGTGTAGAGGGTGACTTAAAAATGGGAATTTGTGCTAAAGTATATGACCTTTAATGTCGATTGCAATCTTGCTATCGATTATTTCTTGATTTTCATTCATAAAAAATCCTATAATGTTCACATTGTTCTGCCTACACTTACTTATGTTTTACAGTGCATGTATTTTGTTTGACATGTATTTATCAAAGTTTATCAATTTATATAACAAGGCTCACGTAGAACATGCTTAGTTGTGACGTGTTTCAACTGTTTATCGGGATTAGATAAAACAAAAATAATCGTTTTTCTCTTTTACGCAGTAATGGAGAATGTTCAGATTAAATTATTTCAAAAATGTTCACAAATTCTTTGGTTTCACAGAAAATTTTTGTCATTTCTTCATTTTGGTTATTTAACATGCTTTCAGAAGTTTTTCACATAGAATTCACAGAGCATCCACCTTGGTTTGACTTGTCATGTGGAAAAAGAAGATTCTAAAGTAAACTGTTTAAAAATAGTGAGTTGGCATTTAGAAGAAGACATCAACCTTATTATACCTAAAGAGACATTCAAAATTGAAGAATAAGAAGAATTAAGAAATAAGCTGGGAAGATAAAAACTTGGTTCACAAATGAAACACCTAAAATTAATATTATAAAGTTTACTACTTGAAAGTAATATCATCGATTTCTATTTAAAATCTCATTTTCATAAAGAATCTAAACCTGATATTCTTGGCTTAGACTCTACGACACCCCTGGCATAGAGAATTCTCTTTTTAAATGTTTTTCTACTCAGATTTTCACTAAAGACTATAGAAAATTGCAACTCAATATTTTTTTGTAATCTTTTAAACCTGCTTGAAAAAATGTTTCAAACAAATCAATTTTCCGCTCAAAAATCATCCAAGTCAGAAATCATAAACTACGGGTAGAAAGCAGAAATGTTAGTTTCATTACTAAAGTGGAAATAATTGAAATGTAAACGAGTTCGTGATAGGAAAAATATATATATCAAAAGCTAACCGCAAATTTAATTATGATAATTGCTGATCCACAATGAGTAATCATCGTGGATTTAGTTGGGAATCTGAGTAAATTTTCTCTCAACATTTCTGCTCATTCTGTGTATGCATAATTGCTCAGCAATGTTGTGAAGTGGGGAGAAGATGTAAACATTGCATAACGGTAGACCAGATTTTTCTAATCAGCTAGGAAATGTTGTGCAAATGCCAAGTGCATTTATGTGTGTACACAGCGAGAGAGAAGAGTGTTTTTTTCTCCTCTACTCAACTTTATTTCTCTGTTACGGTAATCATAAAAGAGTACAGATGTAGAATGACCTCATCCGGGAGAGAGGTCAAAGGGAGTAATTTCTGAGCAGAAACAACTCTGATCTCTATCATCGTTCTTGGATTGTGGAGAGTAAAAGTTATTTGATCTGTGTAAAGGTAAATACTTTGCTTATAAATAGTTGGATTTCACTCAACCTGAGCGTTTTCAGTCCAGCGAAAAACTATTTGTGGTTTAAAAAACATTTTCATAATCCAAGAAGCATATTTTGTTTCTGCTATCTGGCTGTGAATAAAAAGCTCCTCGGAAAAGCATGTTATTGAGAATATCGAGATTATTGCTATTTTTTGAGAACGTCTAACAACTGTAAAACTGCGGATTCTTTTAGAAGAAATAGAGTAAGATTCGTTCTCGTTTTTAATCGAAATGTTAATTCATAACCAGGGCAACCAAAAATATTCTTTTTTATAAAGAGTATAATCTGCAAAATATAATTTTTTTAACTGTGAACGTATTCTCTAAAATATTATTTTCAAACAATACAATAAAAGGCATATTAAGAAAACATTTCATTAAAAATTTTAAAATCAAATATTCTTTTTTCAATCAAATATTTCAAAGGATATTTAATGTTTTTTTTTGACAAAAATATTCATTTTTTTCTCCTAAACCCTACCCCTCTACAGATTTGATCAAATACTCAACACAGAGAAATAATGCTAATCATATTTGATCAACTATGAGTTTATTTTTGTGTTCAAAGATAATCAGAAACTTATTTTTATTAAAAATGGACGAAAAATTGATTAATCACAGCTCTAAAATGTGTTTTTTTCTTTCCACTTATGAGCAGTGCCTAGCCAAAAGATAATTGAGGTTTTGTCATCGAATTTGTATTCAGCATCCCCTATATTTCTCAAAACTGTGAGATCTGGATAAACCTTTTTCAATTAGCAGTGGCGTACTGAGCATTCTCACCCAAACTTAATTGCTGCAAGAGAAGCAGATAATGAACCTTTAAATGAATATAATGGAATTTTAAGGAAAAACTTTAATTAATTCCTTCAGACAGACGAAATCTCACCTGATGACAATTAAACAAGGTTGGGCTTATAATTAATTAATAAAAAACAATTCTCACACAGATAAAGAAAGGTGCCCTCCTACAAATTCAGGCAGTGAGAGGGCCAAATTCTCATATTTGTAACAGAGATAGAGAGAGGGAACAGCTGAAATTTTGAATGAAAGAGTGTCTCTTTTTATTAAATTTGAAATTCCCCTCTAGAGAGACTAATTCCAGTGTAGCTCTTTGACCTGTATTTTCCACTGAATGAATGCACAGTGTGAGAGAGAGAGACTATTAATAATGGGAGATGGTGGTGAATCATTCCTGATTTATTAGGAGCATACTTATAAACAGTTGATAGGAAAGATAATTATGATTGAAGGGCCATTGTGGAAAATTTACCAAAGTGTAACTAAATAATAAAGAAGGTTTTTTTATCTTCTACCATCATGATTATTTATCAACATGTTTAAATCAAGAAATCAGTCAATCATTGCAAGGGAAGCATTGACAAAAGATGTTCACATTCTACAATTTTATATGAATTGGGTTTTCCACTAGGATTTATGGTGATTTTTAATTGAATTCTTTCGATAACAGTGAAAGTAGGAGAAGAAAAGAGACAGCGCTTTTTTGTTTAAAGTGGATCCAGATCTTGCACTTTTATGAAATTTAAGATCACAGTCAGCCAGAAAATATTTTGACATGCTACAAAAAAGTACCGCTCTATTGGCCAGGTAATTTTAATACATGTCAAATCGTTATTACTAATGGGTCTCCTTGCTCGATATAGGAGATCAATAATGCCTAGATTAGATATTAAGGAATCCCTTTTACTGGTACAATAAGCTTTTATCTGCACGCTGATACAAGATTAAATTGAAGAAATGATTAGTGCTTTGCAAAATCTCGGAGATAATTGAGTCCAAATTGTAAAAAAGATATGCCAATGCATGATATCCCATTTGAAATAAAAAAACTCGAAAATGGTGCTTCGTCAAATACCTGCCCGCCATAGAGTAGTACCGGTTCTTCTATCTACTCTCAAGTTTTGAAAGTTGAATTTCCACTCAACTTGGACAAAGAAGTATTCGCAAGGGTTAATTTAAATTTAAAAATCATTCTGATCTATATGAAAAAGTTAATTTTTAGCAATTTAAAAAAACCAAGCTGGCATCTTTCGAAAAGAAATTGTGTTTTTCCAAAAAATAATTTTAATTTTTTTCAACAAAACTTCTTTAACGATTTGGTAATTTTTCTGCAAAAAGATATATTTTTTATGCTCAAAATAAGATACTATCCAGGGTTTAAAAATCAGCAGAAGCAATTTCGGGAGAATATGGAGAATGGTCCCAAGAGAGTTCTGAAATATTATTCGCGTCTTTACACATGCATTGTCTTGATTCATATATCCCAACGACAACCGTACTGCAAAAATACAGAACTATTCGAAAAACTGAGCATCTCACCTACCCCTTTCGTTATTATTCTTGGATTTTCTTTTAAAATGGTTTTTAAATGATCATCAATTGACAACCGTGGTCTTCCTGATTCAGGCAGATTTTGAGGGGAAAAATCTCCCGATGAGAATTCCGAAAACGAATTCTGAACTGTTCTAACTTTGACAGAACCGTCACAAATTTCTTCGGTAGTTTTTTAGCATTAAGGCCTTTTTTGAATAGAAAGAGCAGAACTTCACGAAATTTCGGGATAAATGTCACGTCACTCATTGCTCAATATTTCGGAAAATTGATGGGAAATGTTATTTCATAGTTTTAATCTATGATTCATTATCTTCAAAATGATATCTCATGTTTTTTTCAATCCATGTGAAAAGTTGTAACAAATAATGATGGGAAACTCATAAAAACGCAATTACTTTTCGTATGATTTTTGTTACTTATGAGTAGTTCTTATCCAAAAGTTATTTGAAGCTGGTTCAAGAAATTTAATTATCGAATTCGTATTCAGCTGGTTGATACTTTGAGAAACGGCAATATCTGAATAAGCCTTTTTCAAAGGGCAGTGGTCTAATGCACTCACATTCTGTTGAAAGATATCTATATTTAGACAAATCAAAGTGGAAGGCGGGAGGTAGCGATTCGAGGGTAAGAATTCCAAGATAGAATTCAATCGTGACCTTCTCCAAGGCAGAGATATAAAGGTCACCGAGAATGTACACATTTCTACAAGAATGTATAGTTTTTACATTAATAAGGGTAATACGCTCTCTTGTTATGTATTATTCAGTGTTCTTTCAAGAAGGAGGATAGGAAATCCTTCGTATTAATAATGAAAATAATGACAAATGCATGTTTAATAGATAATAATTGCTTATCGAGAGAATGATGGCACAAATTGTTACATCAACTGGGATTTCAACTGGGAAAACATACATTTTGTCGCAGAAGTGCATAACTAAAATGGCGGTTTGAGGGACAACCTTTACTTTTAAAGTATCAAAAGAAAAAATGTGAGAGTCCAAAGCTGAAATGTATTTTTCACATAAAAAATTATAAAAATCTGAACGATTTTCATATTCAAATCTTGTAGTTTTCCCAATACTTATAAGTAGCTAATAGTTGAAAATAATTATTAGGTTGTTTTTCAAGTTTGTTCGTTTTTTTCAACCTCAGATTTCTAATTAAAATTTCGGTCACTCATCAATACCGTGGGAAAATAATACATAGCACATTCGATTCCTCATTAATCAAAGTTTATAAAAAACATATTTTAGATAAATAATTCTCATCATTATTGATATATTCCATGTCGAATCAAGTACTTTCAGACCTAAATTTTCGAGAGATAATGCTTCATCTCTTTAACCCGGGTAAACCCCTTTGGGACACTGGTGTCCCGTTAAGAAAAATGTTGAAAATACTTCTAGAAAAATACATCCATGAAACTCATTTATTTATTCACATTTTAAAGACAAAGGAATGAGCTTTTGATTGATTTAATTATCCTCTCTTAATTATCTCTAGTTATATTTATGCATGTATTAAAAAGTTTTGC
>JJOG01003367.1:0-14546 GCA_000715275.1 Gyrodactylus salaris
TATTTAGAGTTTTACACTTTGTTACGATAATATATATATAGATATGTCCTATAGTTTATGATAAATAAACAGCATATACACTTGTTATTGATATAAAAATTAAAACTCCACTTATTCATAATAATTTCAACTGGACTGTCCTATAGGTTGTAATGATAATGTCTACCCCTCCACTTGATTTTGATAATAACCCTAGATTTAATCCAGGAATTCTTGTGAGTGAGAATATGAATTTTTATCATAACGAAAATTTCATTCTAGATATTCTAAAATATTGATTTTATGAAATCCGTTAATGAAATGAAAAAATGAAATAAAATCCTTAATTTAACTGATTAGTATTATTTGAATTGATGATTTTTGAGCAAAGTAAGTTTATTCTCTAGAAGAATTCCCAGATTGAATTTAATCTACAAAACCATATCCAACAAACTTTGGAGGGATTGTTCCATAAGTCCTATAAATATGATATCTCATATGGCGTGGGTTCGACTCCGGTCTCCTCCCTCCTTGAAACAAATTTACTTGGTAAATAGTTTACAAGCCTACATCTCCCATTATAACCCCTCAGGAGAACCCGAATAGAGTTAGACTCGGCTATGAAACTCAATTCTAAGAAGAAAAAATCAATGCGAGTTGAATGATGCTTTTTGAAATATACAATTTGGTTGCCCTACTCATGGAAAAAGTGGAAAGATTTAAACAAAAAAATAGATGAAAGCATAGTCGTAATGTGAGATTGAAAATGAAAAAAAAGTAAATTATAAATGACCTTAGAAAATCTTGAAGAGTTAATTCGGTTTCACGTCCATTCGTCCTGAATGTTTGTAGATTTTTCTCTTTCTATCTGTTGTGTTCAGTAATAATAATTAAACTAACATCTGATGATGTTATCTGATCTCCGTAAGAGATTGGTTTTTTCCTTTCTTGTTTAATTTATTTATGAGGTAAAATGAAATTAAATTAATTCTTTGATCAAAATTAATTCATAGTGATCGAAATGAGTTACTACATTTTAGTACATTGCATTACGTGAGTAACACGCTAGTGTTGAGATTTCAAATATTGAAGTTCAAATATTTCAATATGACAGTTCAAAAGCAGAGAATACTCTTCTAAGACTAATTTTTTCAACTTTGTTGTACAATTTTCTTCGATCCGCCTATCGATAACTGAAGAACCATCAGATGTGAATTTAAGATTCTTAATATTTTCTAGTTGACGTAATTAGTCAGAATTTAAGTTTAGAACACTGTTTAGAATATAAGGCTATTTATCTATTTATTTGATGAGTTGCCATGAAAAGAATAAACACAAAACGAACCGGTATCACACTGTTTCTGAATAGTCCATTTCGTTGTACAAATAGACCAAGAATTTATTTTCTCTTTAATAGGCTTTCTAGAGCAGACCTGATTCAAGATTTAAAAAGTCCATTTTAGTCAATTGGGTAGCCGTTGTCAATTTAGTCATAATTAACCCAACGTAGGTATCAATTAGGAAGAAGAATAATGAAACTGTCATTTTTGGTCAGTAAACATTGATCAGCTTCTAATTCTAAAGATATCTTTACACGATCTTCAACTTCCAAGTAGGTAACAACCTCTCAGCTTGTTCCTTCTCCATGCTAACTCGTTATTGACCTGGAGATTGCAATAAAATCCGAGAAAGTGATTGAGTAATTGATTTTTCATTACACATTGCCATAAAGATATCTCAACGTTTAATTATCTGATTCTTTATTATCAAAAATTAGATCACCACCCGAACGAAGCACATGTCAGGTTATCTCGTTCTGAGCTAATCGATCATTTAGGGTAGATATTCATCTTACTTTTATATTTTTGTTATTTTCAACACAAACGTTTCGACCAATGAGAGATTGACCCACGCCCTCAAGTCGCTCTGAAAATTTCCTAGACCTGAGGAGACATTGATCCTTCAGGAAGTTTGACACTTCAAGTATCTTTGCATAAAAATAATCTATCGAGGTTTACTCAGAGAGAGTCGCGGTTGTCTTTGAATAATATTCAGAGATCAAAGTATCGATATTTTATAAATAATTTATAAGACTCATTTTTAGATTGAAATGAGACAGACGTATCGGTAGCTTGTGTTCGTTAGGGGCCTGATTTGCGAGTTTGTCCGAATTCTGGAAAGACTTGCGCAGGACAACACAATTTCTTTTATTTAGAGCATCGTGAAGGATCGGTTTTTCATCTTTAAAATAGTATTTGAAACTAAAAAAATAGCTTTCCACTAAACCACAGAATTGTTCCGTTTACATTCGGCAAAACCTTGGCCCTTTTAGGACTGAGCTTCACTGGACCCTCTAAAATTGTCTACCCCAATACCTATTGAGAATGTGCTTCATCTGAATGGTGCATTCATCTAGGCTTGAAAACTTTATTTTGCAATAAGCACTCTGGATAATTTTGTCTCTTAAAGCCATTTTAAGTGAATTCTCTCTCTTAGTAAAGATTTTAAAGTGGACATGTTTTGTTAATTAAATCGTAATAAAACGTTTCATTATAGAATCAAGACAATTAACACCCTGGAGTTGATCGTTACGAGAAAGATACACAAGAAGCAGTTGGAATGTAGAGTAAACGATAGTAATAGCCTTTCAAAGGGCTCATTTCCGATCGTGTCTGCTATAATTGAAGTTGCGTGTAAGTTGATTTGTTCAAGATAAGTACAGAACGAATGAACAAATCAACCACAGACTTTTCTAGAGACTTATCATAAAGGGCACTAATGAAAAGCAGTTTGTTTGAGGTACCTTGATACCTGAGAACTTTTGATATATATTTGTCAACGTATCCTGACAAACCCAAACCTCACATTTCGAAAATTTCCAATTCACAGTCTGAATGTTAACAATTGGAGGTGGGGGTGGACAATTTATTTATGGTTCATACCTTTGGAGTAATTTTGAATATCTGGTACTACTACGGTGGAAGGCCATCGAAGGAAGATGAATTTCCCTTTCTTCGTGCCCCTTTATTAGAAACAAGTCATCTTTAAAACGATCATATAATGCCGGAGAATTTTTCAGAACTTTATCTGATTTGAACTTGAGTTTGGTCTTATTGTTCGATTTGGTCTTATCGTTCAAGTTTATAAGATCGTTAAAACAAACTTGAAAGGGATGATCATCTCATCAGCCGAGATATATTCAGGAGCATTGAATTTCAAAACATTTGTCCAACTTCTGTTCATCATAAGTGGTATTTTAATTGTCTGCAAAATGTAGGCTAATCGGACAATCGAGAGAGACTTCATTGACAACTTGGGTTGAAGTTTGTTTGAATAGTGATTCGATTCTTGGATAAGCAACTCAATCATCAATTTGTCAATGAAGTCTCTCTCGATTGTCCGATTGACCTATCATGTTTCGCCGGGATATAGGTATCGCTTCCATTTCAATGATTCTGCATCAACATTCATACACAGAAAAAGAACTGTCGTTGTAAATTACAGATTCATCGTCGCTCGAGCACCCAAGATAACTGTCATTTGTATCGACTTTTCCAATGAATGCCATTTTAGATAATGAAATCGATCTTGATTCTAAGTTTATTTATACCAAATATCACATATAAAGGTCAGGTCGCCTGTTCACCAATAATGAGGATTTTGCAATTTTCGGCCTCTCAATGATAATTCTGAAAAAAGTAAAACAACCATTGAATAGACTGTGATCTGGTTTAAAATATAAAATAATGAAATATAGGAATATCATGTCGCTGGTGTCGCCATTCATTGTATTTCCAGTTGATAATGAGTTGACAGTTAGGCAAAATAGCTGGAGAAATACAAAATAAAAATAAAACTTTAAATTCAGATGTCGAAAAGGTCAACATGACCATAATGAAGAACGATATGGTTACTGGAGACAAGGTCTCTGTCGACTGCCATAGCATTGCGCATCCCGACGACGTTGTCTACTTGTGAGTCTACTTTTCATCAAAAGTGTAACAGGAGAAATTTTTAACAGATAAACGATTTCTTCAAATTCAATTCAAACTGTTTGATTGATCCCCAGCTGTTTCGATAAATCTCATACTGTTTATATTTCCAGGAGTGAATTTATGACACTTTTAGTTATTCAAATCCTTCAAGTATAATTTATAAATCGATAGTCATGGAGTTAATCAATAAGAATCCACTAAAATGAGCTGCTTTTTCATCTCATTCTCAATATTTCGTGTTTCCCGCCAAAGTTCCTCTGATAGTGAATTGACTAATTGTTAAATTCTTCAGTTGGACCCTGGTCGATCCCATCCCCGAAGGTGGTCTCAAGCTGAGGGGACAAAATGACCGTTTGACGTATTTAAAGTCGGAAGACTTGAAGAGAGATTATATGCTTCCTCTTATGGGTGACAACGAAGTCATCTTAACTAAATACATAACTAGGAAATCGACCGTTCAACTGGAATTCACACAGGAATTCGACAAGAAACGCCTGAGATGTTGGGCCGGATCCCTCATCGATTACAATGAGTTCTGGAGGATACAACCAAGTTGGAGTTTCGATGACAAACTCTTGGATGTTAATTGTGAGTGGGGTTTTCATTCAGTTGGAGTTTTAAAGTATATTCTCAACTTAGATTCCCCACAAATCGATGGACCCATTGATCAGGCGTATTCCGGCCATTTTAGTGATACAATATCACTCGCATGTACCTCGTTTAGCAATCCCCCTGGCGAAGTAAGATGGTACAAGATATTGCCCGAAGAAAGAGATACTTTTGAGAAACTAGCATTGAAGAATATGAAGAATCGAGATTACACTATCCTTTCAAATATGGAGAGCTTCAAAAGAAAGGTACGTTCACGTTTGTGTGAAATAGAAACCAATAAGAAAGATTCTACCTTTCAACCAATCAGATGCATGCCTCTCTCATTGGTTGAAAAAAATGAATACTAACATTGTTATTCTATCAGACGCTGCTCATTGGGACTCATTCGGTTGTGTATAATCTGAAGCTTAGAAGCAACAACGACTACGGTATGTACGCCTGTCAGGCGATAAACTCAATATATCCCCCGGCCATAAGAAGGGTCGTTGTAGATCAACCGGGCCCCATTAGAATACAACCTACCGAGAAGATCTTTGGTCGTATTGGGAAGGCGGGAAAGATTAGCTGTTACATCCACGGAATACCCAAGCCGACACCATTTCAAATATCCTGGCAACGGAATGGCATGCCGGTTGTAGAAGATAAAAAGTAAATTTTGCTGATGAAAATAGATGCCCGCTGAAGGCGAAAAATAGAGATTTTCGTTTTTCCTAAATAGATCAGGAGTCAAAGGTCACAAAATTTTCTACTATGACACAGCTCCTTCCTTGGGTGGGTGCACACCTCCCTGCGAAATAATCATCAAATTCCCATTTTCCGTTGAGTCAGAAAGTTGAAAAGAATGAAAAATTGAATTTTTTTATATAGGGTATAAATGTATTTCTAAGTCACTCAGAGCCGGAGCAATTTCTCTTCTAGATCCACTTTCTTCTTCTTTCTATTCCTACGGTTACTAGCCGAATCTCATTGGTTATAAAACATTAACTATGAATGAATATAACGGTACCCTATGTCTCTTACCAATTGCCTTTAGACTCAGTTTGATCCAGCATATAGACAGATTGTCTCACATTATTGGACACTTTTCTGTGTAATATTATGATGTATACTTAGGAATATGCGAAGCAGAACTTTTCACTCTTGTTAAGCTCTATGTGGTTAACTGTATTTGTTTTTATATAAATATCTGAGTCTCTCTCAGTCAATGAGAATGTTCACTGAACCCTTGAGCGGGAATTTTGTCTAGTATAAAAATACTATAACCAAGTGAGATTTATACTCTAACCTGCTTTGGAAATAGATCCTCTCTTTAGACTCTGTCATGTATTTTGCAATTGGAGATGCCTCAACCAATTTTCAATCAAATGAAGAATAATCCAATAAAAAAATATTTTAATACCAGACCTTTTTCGGGAAATAGATGGAGATACTTTTGATAATTTCGACTGACGTAAGCATAGAGGAAGGAAGTTGGATGGAATCTGTATGTAGACGAAATTATTTTCTTTTCCGAGCCAGGAAGAACAGCGAATCATTATTTTTGGTTAGGGAAGGGAATTTTTTTATCAATTGATTTTTGAGGACTCAGTCTGAAGAATCAAGTGAAATTCGGGAAATGCTTAGAGAGAAGAAGAAGACAGTGTGAAAGTGGGGTAGACTATGTGTATTTAGTGCGAGAACGAGGGCGATTTATCGACGGAACCCTGGCTTTTTGCAACTTCTTCTTGCAACTGAACCCCACTGTCATACACAATGATTAGTCATCATTTAAAATAGTCTACACCACACTCTCAATCTCTCTGGGGCATACACACTCAAATTACAGTGGCCTTTTTGAAATGTTTGTTCGACGTGTATCTGGGCTATATTTCAAATGTTTCCGGCTAGAGCGTGGAACTTTTAAATTTACCAAAATTTAAATGAAATATTTTCATAGTTACCGATTCTATTATGAGAACTTCCCCAGCGGAATAGAGTCGATATTGTACTTCAGTGAGCTGACGAGAAGCGACTTTACCCGCTATAACTGTTCGGCAAACAACGGCTTCGGGGAGGACTGGAAGATTGTCGAGTTATTCACAACAGGTAAAGTGAAAACTTGTATTTTCTAATTCTTGTTTCAATCAATTTTCTCTTCCAGATGAAATCCCGATGGCTTTCGCTATTGGAAGCGGGGCAGCGCTGCTACTGGCGGTGATCTTCTCTGGAATTATATTTTGCATAATTCGCCATTCCAAGAAGCAGCTCTTGGCCAGGAGTCAATTCAGTTCCACACAGAGTTGGTCTTTGAACGTGCTCATTTTTCAGCAGATTATAGTTTAAGATTATGGTCTAAGATTTAATTAATCCAAATGTGAAAATTGCTTCAGCCAATGAAATAAGGTTATTTTTCTTAGTCAAATCTGATTGGATGTTTATCGCCACCACATCTGAATATAGAATGTAGGGCATACACACATTTTATTGTCTTGATTTGAAAGCATTTAATCATTCTTCACTGAAGCTTGGTAATTTTTAGACTCAAAGATAAAATTAGCCGATCAATACATAGAGCTGGCGACTACATTTCAGGATCAATCCAACGACTACATGAGCGCGTACAACATGTTGAACTGCTCCACCGACTACTCGCTAAGGGGTAAGGGCACAAGCAGTCTGGACCATTTCTCCCCAACGCACCTAGTGACGTATGACAAGGCCAAGAACGCCATGTTATCCGGATATCTGAACTCTTCAGCGAGATCGCTTTGTGGATCAGAGACTCAGCAAAGTAACTTTGCCATTATGCCGCTAGCGACCTGTAATCCTTACAGTACAGAAGCGAATCAGGTAACTTTGCTTTTCTCACAAAAACACTATTAGGGATCCTATATTTTCAAAAGTTATCCCTTAAAATAAAAAATAATTAATTCATCTAATTTCTACAGTGTAAATACTTTCCTGATGTTTCCACCTTGATGAATAGCGACTTGACAAATGAGTGAGTTTACAAATTAATTATAAAATTCACCTACCTACTTGAAAGTATTATTTTTTCATTTCTTTCAGAAGCAACCAATCCTACGACAGCGGCACAGGCCCTGACGTCTACAGCAAATACAGCGGCATCAAGCCGGTCTATTTAACCAATTCAGACGTAGCCAATTGTCAGAACCCCACAATGCCAATATTCTTCACTTCCCCTCAGAGTATTATAAGCTATCAGAATACTGAGGATAATTTTAATATTTGAATCAACAAAAAAGAGACAAGAAGCATCTTCTACTTCTATTTTCTACGCATTCAGTCGTTCATGTATTCTCTTACATCAGCGAAGAGCAAAATCACACGAATTATTAATGCAGAAAGTCTAAGAGTATTAAGTGAATGTTACTTTTTTACTAAAATGTAATTGATTTATTCGATTGTATAAAAACCAAGATGTAAATAAACAAATATATTCAAAGTTTGAATTTCAAACAAAAATGCAATTTTTTATTATCTTGATTCTTTTTTTAAATTATCAACAAATTTATGGAATGATTATCAAAGGAAAGAAATTCTTTGGAAGATGTTGGATTTTCATTGACAAGATTTATCTCAAGAAATCTTTAAAAATTCATCGAGTTTTCCATCTTCGTTGGCCTTTTCAAAGTCATCATAACACTATAGAGATTAAATAAATAACTAACGCCAATATATTTATCACCGCAAACAATCATTGGGAGGGAGATGGTCTCAATTCCAGAGTCTAAGAGGCACTTTTTGAGAAAAATTTTACTCTCGTTATCTGAACAAATGTCAACATATTCAACAGGAATATTCTTTGATTTTAGTATAACATCAATGAGAAACTGATTGCTTTTTACCTAGGATAACGTTATTTGTTGATTTACTTTAGTATTCCCTGGCATTGTCGATACAAATACTTTTAAGCTCATTTTTGAAAATTTGCTTTGAAGGGCGTAAGCATTAAACAAGCATTTTAATATTTTTGCGTTAGAGTTTGTTATTGAAGCGTTATTTTAAATTATTTTTATTTTCGCGACACTCAATTAAGATGAACAGAAATATCGCCAGGTATGTTAAAAGTAGTTATTTTAGTTTATTTCATTCTAAATTACATCAAAAATTTTTCTCAAACACCTTTCGTGAGAAGCACTACAAAGTAGTCATAGCAGGTGCTGGAGCGGGCGGTCTCAGCCTCGCAACAAGAATAAACAAGCACTTTAAGCCAAATGAAGTTGCGATTATAGATCCAGCAAAGGTGCACTACTACCAGCCGTACTTTACGTGCGTTGGAGCGGGAATAGTTGACTACAAAGACACTTTTACTGAAACTTCGTCTCTGATTCCTAGCAACTTTGATTGGATACAGAAGAAAATTTCAGAGTTTAAACCGAACGAGAATTGCGTAAAGCTTGACCAAGATGAAATTACATATGACTACCTTGTTATCGCTCTTGGTATTCAATTAGATTACGAAAAGGTTAGTAAATATTTTGCAGATTTCGATTTAAAAAATGATTTTCTTCATACTTCATACACTTATCAGGTTATTGCAAAAATAAAAGTAAATGATTTTAAAATGAAATCAATAGGTTATCAATGCCATATATTTTTATGTACTTTACTAAAAGTAAATCTACTTTGATAGATCTCTGGTTTGAAGGAAGCTCTTGAAAATGACCCACGCGTTGTCACAAACTACTCATCAGAATA
Organism: Gyrodactylus salaris; assembly: GCA_000715275.1. Classification (NCBI taxonomy): domain Eukaryota; kingdom Metazoa; phylum Platyhelminthes; class Monogenea; order Gyrodactylidea; family Gyrodactylidae; genus Gyrodactylus; species Gyrodactylus salaris. The sequence goes on from JJOG01003367.1 coordinate 9,288, forward strand.
TGTGAAGAAGACTTTCACAGCGTACAAGAACTTCAAAAAGGGTGAAAAGGCGCTATTCACCTTCCCAGCGACGCCAGTGAAATGCGCCGGAGCCGGTCAAAAGGTAATGTACCTCTTTGACGACTACTTACGCAAGAACAACCTCAGAGATGACTCCCACATCAGCTATTTCGTGGGTGGGGGAGCGATTTTCTCTGTGCCTCATTACAGAGACATTCTCATAGGCATTGCCGCGAATCGTGAGATTGTAGTGAACTACTTGAACGAAATGACCGAAATAGACCACAAAAAGAGCCGCGCAGTCTTTGTCAACTCACAGGACAAGTCCAGACACGAGGTGTCCTATGACTTCCTCCATGTGACACCCCCGATGAAGGTCCCTCAGTGTCTGGCGTCAGCTAAGGAATTGTGCACGACAGAAGGGCCGCAGTTCGTGTCCATCGACAAGCACTCACTTAGGCACACCAAGTTTGGGAATATCTTTGGTGTCGGAGATTGCACGTCGCTGCCGACTTCCAAGACCGCGGCCAGCGCCTGCACTCAGGTCGGCGTTGTGGAAGAGAACCTGATGAGTTTGATTAAAGACTCAAAGAATAACAAGTTTGCATCAGTGAGTACACAACCTTGGAAGGTAGCTTTGAATACGCACGCAAAAGTAATAAAAACTGATTCCTTAGAGAAAAATCAACAGTCTAAAAATCTTTGAAAATGTGAGACATTTTTAAGAGAAAATTTCAAGAAAATGATAAGCTATAAAATCACGGGAATACAGCGTTATCGATTCAAGTTTTTTGGTTCTAGACTAACGGTTATTTTCCATTCTCAGAGATACAGCTACTTTGCATTCTTATTTAATTTAATTGTAGATAGAAAATTATTCTGAAGCGATATTGCTGTCTATCAGACTCTGTTTAATAGAGTATATTAGTAAGTAGTTGTCCGAAAAGATTAGAGTAGTTACGTTTCTTTTCATGACAGAATGGACTGAAAAAGTATTAAAACTAATCAATCTTTAAATGAACTTCTAAACAATACTTAATTGTAGAGAAAATTCAAGTCTAGACTTCTCAGAATAAAACTTTCTCAATTTTCTAAGAAAAAATACTGGTTTAATCAGCTATTGATACAAAATGCAGGCAAAACTTCTGTTTGAGGTAAGCGCGAAATTTTTTTTTAAATAGGGATTTTTATGAATTTTTTTTCATTCAATTTGGAAAAATGTAATCTTTAAATATTTTATTAATAGTACGACGGCTATTCCTCTTGTCCAATCCTAACCGGGTATAATACGGCAATAATAGCAGAGTTCGATTACGACTTGAAACCGAAAGAGACTCTACCATTCAATCAGGGAGTCGAGAAGCGATATCTCGCCTGGATCAAAAAGTCCGGTCTCTCCCCCCTGTACTGGCAGCTGATGATGCGCGGGCTATGGGTCGGCCCGGCAACAATAAGAAAGTATTTCAACTTTAGAAAGAATCTCCATACAACTAATAATTGATGATGCAATGCATTGATGCATGTTATTAAAAAGACAAAATATATTTTTTTTAAACAAAAACAAATCCTTCAAGAATCCCATTAAATATTTTATTCTGCTTGTTTCGCTGCGCATCTGATTCACAAATCGAGTCTAAATTATTGAGAATTCATAATTATATTTTGGACAAAACTTTAGTAAAACACTTTTCTTAACTTCAACTTCTTCAGCACTTTTTTGATTTAATGAATGAATATTTCAAACGAAATTTTATCATTATTTTGAAGGAAAAGTTAATCCGGTCAAATTAAGAGAAAATATGGACTTTAATGAGACAGACCCAGTAAGGATAATATTCTCATTCATAGAGCATGCGAGATATACCTTTATCCGGGGAGCTGAGCGCCAGTACATCTCAACAAAACAACAAAAGTGTCGACGAGTTCGACTTTGACGAACCTATCCTAGTCACAGTGGTAATTAAAACTAAGCTTTATTATATTCAGTTTAGAGATCTCAAATCAGTCTGTAGAAAGTTCCGCTACGTCCTCATCCCGAATAAACACTATGAATTCCTCAACGATTGGGACCTTTGGGGACCGTTTCTCATCTGTCTAGTCTTCTCATTCCTTCTCAAGTCATCGATTGACTCCTCCACCAACAGCGGGCCAGAGTTTGCTCAGGTCTTTTTGTTATTCTGGATCGGTGGGATAATTGTCACAGTCAACTCTCAACTCTTGGGAGGCTCCCTGTCCCTATTTCCGACCCTTTGCGCCCTCGGTTATTGTGTCCTGCCTTTGTTGTTCAGTCTCATCATCTGTAGGATCATTCACGGTCTCACAAATGGCACTATGGGCTTTGTTTTTCGGTCGATTTTTGTCATTGTCGGTCTGGCCTACTCGAGTTTCTCCGCCTCAAACTTTATCATCTCCAGCCAGAAGCCGAATAGGGCCATGCTGGCCGCGTATCCGATATTTCTCTTCTTTTTATTTTTGTCATGGCTCGTCATTTCGTCATAGGTTGCCAAAGTCTCACCAACTCTTTCAACTAAAATTGTTCGACTCTGCAATGAATCCATTTACGAGAAAGGTTTTATTGTTAAAGAGACACATGAATATATAATATTTAACCGTTATTCTTTTTAAACTCATGTTTGAACAGCATTCTCATCGATTTCTCTCTTGAAGATGACACTGTAAACTTTTTATTTAAGTGAATATAGAGATCCTCTATGTGATCCGTGTTTGGACAGAGAATAGAAATTCTATTATAGAATAATTACAAAATTTGAGAAATATTATTCTAAATAAATTTTAAATATGCATTGCTTTATGCAAATTTGTCTAAAATATATTTATTTCAATAATTTTTTCTAATACTTAATTTACAAACACACGTTTTGATTGAGAAGTAAATGTTGCTTCAGATTTTCAGGAGTGAAAGATTCGTCATCTCCCAAGTAGTCCCTCATCAAACTGAAATAACTAGACTGAAAATTTGTGAAACCGAAATTAACACTGTTTTCATTGGTGGTACAGACACACTAACACACACAAAAATTAGTAATCAATGACACATAAATATGTGCATTTCATTGGTTGTTCGAGCTAAAAATCGATTGCAACCAAAAAAGGCATGAGTATAGAAAAAGGAGCATTTCTAAACTCTCGGATGTCGATTTTATTGATCAGTGATTCATGTAGACTAAGAAAAACGACTTTTGTAAAAAAGGCATTTGGTAGCCCAGGGCTACTAGCCCTAATTATGATTCTAACCAGGTTTTGTTGTGGTGACTAAAAAAGCGACCTGAGTCAGTGCTAAATGCAAATTCATAAAAAAAGGTATCAATAATTGCGGAATTTTTCATTGCATTTCTCTCCCTTGAGTATTCTTGTTAATTTACTTTAGATGGGGGACAATTCAAGATCATCTGTGGGGTGTTATGGCATTGCACTGTAATGAAAAAAGAGTAATTTTGAGATAAAAATTTTTTTTTATTAAAATTCTACGAAAAATAATAGCCCATGATCATAGGTGGTGGTGGGCAGAGAGATTTTTATACGAAGGATGTGTACAAATAAATGGCTCATGGACTCGTTAAATGATGAAGAAGAGATGGAAAACAATTACACTGCAAAGTTTTAAGGTGGACGGGGGAGGGTGGGTTTTGTGGTTGGAAAATTGAAAAAAAACACTTAGATCGCCTTCTCCACAATGATGGAACTCTTAGTGATGCCGGACTCTTCGATAATAGACCGACCAATGCTCTTGTAGGTGTAGGCGTCCCCTTCGATTCTCTTCATTTTCACGCCAATCAGACTGTTCTGTTGTTGGTTACTGGTGTTGTTAGTGGATGAAGTCTTGGTGGTCTTGGAGTTGGACAGTGAAGAGTGGATGGTGAAGGATGAATTGGAGGAGGCCGCGGAGAGGTTTGCGGAGGCCTTTTCACTCTTTGGCTTACGACTGAAGATGTTGGCCCTCTTGAGGGGATTGGTGGAAGGTGTCTCGGAGGGTTCCTCGGAGTGATTCGACTCCTTGGCGGAGGTGTGGTCGTAGTTGACGCGGACTATTTCCAGCTTGAAGCTGAGAACTGGCTTGCCCCAGTCGTTGAGGATGAAGCATTGGAAGCCACCGCTGTTGTGTGCAATGGAGAATTAGTATTTTGGAGAGTTTAAAGATTTAGTGGGGAGTATTTCTATCACCTTTCAAGAACATGGGACACGAGAGACTCATTATGAGTGACGCAAAAATTACTGAGGCGTTATTTTGAAAATAAAATTTAACATTTTTATGAAAAAAAATTTAAAACAGGTTGCATGCTTCTAGAAGTTCCAAAAATTAAGAATATGCGCGCGAATCATTGCAAAATATATATATTTTTAAATAGGCTAAGATTTTTCGAACGTCACTTGACAAAAAAAACCTTGGGGAGCCAGTATCTCCTGGGGTAGGGCACTTTTTTTCGATTTTACCTCTTTAAGATCGCACACAATAGTGATCTAGACATGATTTCACGAGGAACTGTGTATTAAATACTTATTCTATTATTATTGAATCTCCTCGATGAACGAATCCCACACTGGCCCCTACAACTTGCGAAGACCGAAGCTCTCTAACTCAATATACCTAAATATGTTGATGAAAATTCCACTCTCAGTTCGTGTTAAGTTAAAGAACGAGACCAACATCAAAACGATCTCGAAAGCTCTGCTATTGCATAATAATTTGTGTATGAAAATCGTATTCAAGTTAAATTGAACTAAAACTGGGATTTTCTTGACTATGTTAGAGATAGGAGTAATATTTGGGAACTGCATGGAAAATTCTATCCTTTAGAAGAAACGTTCTCAATTAAAGCCTTTTGTCAGGAAGATGCGCGATATCTAGTTTAAAATTTGCCAGAATTTCGAAATCTAAAGGGAGAGTATTTTTCAAACAATCTGATCATCTTTAGGATGAGAATAGTTTGCTTGAACAGAATATATCGATATTTCCTTTAAAAGGCGAGAAAATCGATGGAGGCCATTTGAATTCTATTTTTGTATGGATTTTTAACACATCAGAGTTTCCACCTTAGTAGATAGATTTAAAGCGCACGAAAGATAGAATTAGTTCCTTATCATATGATTGAGCAATCTAAAGAGATTCCTCGTGATCTCATTTCAAAAAGCAGAGCCCTACCCTCGGGGCTAGAGAGGTTAAAGAATGTTTACCCTCCAAAGATTGTGTACCCAAACTGTTTCAAAGGTACAAACATCAAGGGGGTCTGATGGATAGCA
>JJOG01003368.1:0-13195 GCA_000715275.1 Gyrodactylus salaris
GGTTAAATGTACTATCCAAAACAAAAGCAAAAACAACCGATACGTTAGAGAGACTACAATACCAACATGTGGTGGGTACACAAGCTATCACATGCTCTTGAAAAAGTTTAAATTGTTTCCAATCTGGCTCAGGAGACTTTCACCAACCCTGTCTCTAACAAGGAAAACAAACACAAGTCTCAGACATCAACACAACACACGAAACAAAAAGAATTACTCCTATCTCCGAGAGGTTTAACCAACAATCTCAGATGTCGTAAGGAAATCAAAAGCAGCCTAGCCACCATAAGAACTAAAAAAATTGTTCAAAACTATGGCCGGCCGTGAATAAGCACATAATCTTCAATGAGCAAACATTAACATTGTAAAACCTTAAACAATAAAACGTTCTATTATAAAAAATAAAAATAAATGTTTTAAAACTCACTTGCACTTCCGCAAAGTACCTTCCAAGTATTCCGATCAGCTTGATGGTATTTGAGTAGTCCTGGCTATGAAAAAAGTGAATTATTTTAAATATTTTTTTTGACCCTTCGAGACCCAAGCAAAGAAATACTGGATAATATTAAGATATTTTTATGTCTTATCAAATTTTTGTTTGAGACATTTTTCAAAAATTAACTTCGTTTAGAAGAATTTATTCTAAACTTGATTTCATTTCAAAAAGAGAGGTTGAAGAGCAAAAATTAATGAATATTCTTCAAAATGAAAAAAAATTGAACTGAATCGGATGAATGACATAACAGTTACAGCAATTTTTCAAAGAGAGATTTTTTGCTTGCGCAAATTATTTGTTAATCCATGAATTTACATGGCACTCTATTTAGGGAAATAGCTTAAAATAGTAATGCATTAGATTAGGGTTCATTGAAGTAAAAATGATTCTACGGACCTATAAAGTGGGTGAGAACTCACTCGAACTTTCCATCTCCGATGGACTTGAACTGTGAAGCGGGAGGGGCGTCGTTGATCCCATTGAGGACCACTTCGGTTTGTATTTGGGCCTTGGCGTAGTTGCGTCTATGTCGTACCACGCTCTCAGAGTGTGCTGCAGCAGACTTGATCTTTTGATAATAGTTGTCGAGAACGATCTGAGGAGAAATGATTAAAAGAAGGGCCAACTGTTAAATCTAGAGGAAATTGCGCACCTTTTCGTTAGTGTAAAAGTTGGAATCATCACGAAGTTCGGCTGAAAGAAGGATCTCATCGGCTGATTGGGTAATCCCTTTGAAGTAATTTGAGGCCTGTTGAATAAAATGTAAACTTAGGCATGTTGTCACCCTTCTACCGATAGAATTAATTATAATCATAACGTGTTATTTAACGTTGCTAATTTATATTCCTGCTGGTCTTGAGTTAACCCTTTCATGCCAGGAGTATCCCCGATGGAATTTCAAAATACTTCCTCTCCAATACCATAAAAATTGTTATTCCTATATTTTAGCATACGGTATAACTGGTCAAAAATTAATAGCGGAATTATGAAAAAGGCTGGTAATGTGCTACTTGAGTCTATATTTTGTCCAATCCTACTTTGAAAAACCATACTTGGAACTTTTGCAATTAATCCTTAATTTAATAAAAAATTTGAAATTGTCTCAATATTGAATTGTGAAAAATCGTTCAAGAACAAAATGTAAATAGCAAACCATTTTAAAGAGCAAAGTACATGGAAATAATAACTCAAAAATGATTAATCACCTTTTCTTTGAAGTTCATCACCCGAACATTCATAGGGCCGTCGTATTCGAGAAAGACTAGAAAATTGTAGTCCCCACGTAGGATCTTGTGTTTGGAAATCTTTTTGATAAACATTTCATGCATAGATACGGTCTTTTTAAAGACTCCCAAATATTCTCTTGTAATTAATAATTTTAATTCTATTTACTCGTCAATTTCCTTCCTCAACTTTGTCAACTCCTCTTGGGTTAGGACACCCTCGCTCTGATTGAGCTTTTGCAATTTTGCCTTTGACGATTCAAAGTCCGGCCGTGTGGGAGGGGATGGAATCTGAGAGAGTTATTTACTCGAAACTCACAATGTAACCAAAATAATCAGGATTTTCAGTAAATTTCTCGTAGAGCCAAACGAAATCTTCGTGGAAGCGTTGCACAGTGAACGATGTCTTTTTAAACTTTTTAATGTCCGTCTAAATTATGACATATTAGAATTATTCAAGAAAAATTATTGCAGTTTATGAATCTTACTTTAGTTTCAATCATAAAGATAATCTTTTCCTTTTCATTCGTTGCTTCAGAAATCTCGGTGTCAAGCTTGCCTTCGAGTTCATCATCCTCTGACACGTCCTTTTTCACACTTGAAAACGTTTCACCGCCCAAGCTAACATTTTCAAGATTCAATTTATCAGAAAAAATATCATCTTGATCCATAATTTTTTGAAAATGCTCAACTTGACATGTTGCTTAAACAAGAAAACACTAAGTTGAAATGTCTTGTTTGAATTGTAAAATATAACAACATTTGAATATATCTAGTTACCACACACGGTTCCGACATGAATCAAGTAGAAGTGAAAGGCCTCTATGGCCAAGCCATAACCGTACGTAACATCCCTTAACTAAATATCCAGGCCTCTCCAGAGAATATCAACGAATCAACTATCTTCGTCACCTACCGCAATGATTACAATCTCCGCTCGGAAATCGACCTCAAGCACGTACGTCTCGCAAGACACGACAAGAACAGTCTCAACATTACTCTCAACACTAATGTGGAATGCTTCATAGACCCGACAAGTCGCGATAGCATGAACATCAAAGAAGCCGAGAATACGCCGCTACATTTCTCCTTAGATTCGGTTACGCTCTGCGCTTGGTGGACAGGAACGGTTCTCTCTTTCGATATGGAGTCTTGCAGAATTCAACTAGATCCAGTCCTTCCCGAGAATCCTTCCGATGAAGTTTGTTCTATCTACAACGCAATAAAGAGTAACATACAAACAGTTTTGCTAAAGAACCTTCGCCCTGTCTGTGAAAATCAATACGGAATCGACCTTGATACCATGAAGAAGGTGGAAATCAAAGTTCCGGGTTATGTGAATAACATTGGCCGCTACCCACTCGCCTATCGACAATTTCTAAAGCACTTTAACATGCCAGTACTTTACAAGTTAAGATACGTCGATGGCACTGAAGAGAAGAAGCCAGAAACTTTTGTAACCTTTTATTGCAGCTCTGCTGAGATTCTAAGGGGAATTGAATTGACCATCAATAGTAACTGGCAAAGCCTTTCCCAAAAGATGAGCATTATATCAAGGAAGACGAGATTCTTCTCACCCCTTCCCGTTCCAGAGATCGAAGACGGTGTTACGGAAACGTTTGAGGTGATCCGGTCCCTCGTCAAGTATTGTATTGGACAAAAAGGATGCAATATCAACGAGGCAAGAAAGATTGAAGGGATAATTAATATTTTCGTTAATGATCCCACAGTGGTTGAACTGCTAGAGAATACTGACCACAACACAATGGTTACCATTCACGCGAAGAACGAAGAAGCCGCCACAAAAGCCAGAGCCACGCTGGAATATGTCCGCCTGCTGTTTGCCTTTCCCTATGAATTTACCGGACGTCTCATTGGGAGGCAAACGAGAAATGTCAGCTCTATTATTGACAAGACCAATGTTCTGCACATTTCACATGATGAAAGCCTTGACAATTCCTCTAACGACGTTACCAATTCCCTATACGCTAATCTGACTACAAATGGGATTGAATTTGAACAACACCCCCTTGCAGACGAGAAGTACGGTGCTTTTGTAATAACGGGAATAAAGGAAAGCGTTGAGAATGCCCAGGTTATGCTAATGATTCAGATTCAGAGCATTTGTGACGTGATGAAACTCGAGCACTCTGAGTTAAAGGCCAACAGACCCACGCAACCATTGTCATTTAAAGAAGAAGCTGACTACAAGAGACCCAATAGCAGGAATCAGGACAGCAGGCAAGGAAATAATAGGGAGACATCTAACGGTCGTCCGATGCAAAACGGTGACTCGAGTCAGGTGGGCTCGAACAAGTCCGTCAACGAAGTTACTCGTGACATTGGTAAGATGAAGATGTCTGAGAGAGGCCCTAGAGATGCCAAGTATCCTCAATATCCTAACAATCAGCGCCCCGCTGAGTCTGATAATCGTGAAGGACCGAACCGTGCATTTAACAGAGGTGGAGGGCCTGTTGGGAGGGGCGGCCACCGTGGAGGTCCTCGTGAGGCGATGAATAGACAAAATCAATAAATTTTTAAAAGTAAGCCAATAACTAACTCTCACAATTGAGAATTGTTAATAATTTTTTAGATTTCTAGCACACACTGAAAAAGTGTATTTGATGAGTGGAACGAGCTAACTTTGTCATTTCCCGCGCCCCCAATTCTATTAAAAGATTATCTCAACTTTAAATTTCTCCTTCCCTCTTCCGCACATAAACACAGAGTAAACACGCAACCTCCTATTATTCCCTAGAAATGTTCACCAGTTTGAATAAGAAGATGAGATTATTATTATTACTAAGATGTTTGTTATCATATTAGCATTATTAAACTTTTCTACATTAGTTTTTCTATTCTTCTCCACAAATCTATTTTCATTCTAAACTCTCTCCCCTTCCAATCGAAGCATTACTTTAATTATTCCGTTTTACTTTCAACACAGATGAACAATTTTATAAGCAAATTTTCGAGGTTATAAAAGCATTAAAAGAAAGAGTTATTAAATTTTTATTAATTTTCCGAATAAAATCTGTTGAAAAAATCTAATCGATTTGAATATCTACGTCTTAGAAATTTATTTGCAAAAAGAAACAAATTCGATTAATCTCTTTTTACTAGTTTACAGTCCATTTACTAGTTTTGCATAGCGCTCCTTTATAATATAAAGTTTATATGTGGGGATAAAAACTAAATTTGATTACCAAGAATACTAAAAAGTATGCACCACACTCGCAAAACTTACTAAAATAAAAATCACTTCTCGTCCAATATAGCAAATTATGAATGTTTATTTTTAACTATGCCCGTTGAAGATTTATTTCATTAAATGAAAACAACCTTATCTTCGCCAAAGATTATAATTGTTGAGTTTTTATTCTCATTCTAACATAATTATGTCATGCGTTTCTTGGAAAGTAACCTTGAATAGATATCTTTTAATGCGATACCTCAAAATTAAGCTAATTACGGCTACACTAGATTCTAGCTTAAATGTATTACTGGACTGGTTAAAATTGGATTGGAGTTAAAATTTTAATTATTCTAAGATTTTCTAAAGTCATTCGTGGAGTAGAGAGGAAAAATACTTGAAAAAACTAAAATACTCTAAACTTTTAAATTTACTGGATTTATAAATTAACGGTAACATATCTGTTATAATCGAGCAATAAAAGGAGAAATTCCAAGTACAAAAGTTATTTTTAGCTATATCAGTAGCTATATAGGTTTTGGATAAAAAACTCGTCTATCGTGAAATTACATTTATTTCCGGGAACTAATTTTGATCTCATCCTGCTGTCTAGATTAAACTTCACACAGCTAAATATTCATTCTACCGTGCTACCTTCAAACACCAGATCATTTGTACACTGCAGTTGCTGAGATTCCAACCAGGTTCCTTCGACTGGTACCATGGGCCCAGAAACGAGGAAGCATTCCTCTGAAATATCAGCACAATTTATGGAAAGATTAAATCATTGTTATAGTCTAACATTGTTATTAAAGAAATTGATTTTCACAGATCATTTAAAGCTATGACCTACATAAATTGTAACCGTAGAAAATAATTAATATATAATAAAAAATATAATTTTGAACTGATCAAAAATATGTAGTGAAAAGATGAAAGAGCTCCTCTGATAATTCACAACTTATTTTGTCAATTTCATATCCCCCATCAATGATACTTTGAAAATTTACAAATATTTGGCGTGAAGTGTTTTCCATTGTGAAATAAGACGAATAATCTTCGATTTTTCATAGATGGAGGAGTTTCAGGGTTTAAAATATCAGACACATCTGATAGTAATGAATCAATGTGCTGATATTCAAAATAGAAAAAAAGATTTTTTTTACGTAACAGTGTTTCTACAAATTTTTTTTATTTTCACAATAACCGGCGAAGTTAAACTTAACGGGACACCAGTGTCCCAAGGGGTTTACCCGGGTTAATCATTCTTCAAAAATATTTCTCCTTTAAGAGTTACGAAAAAATCTTAACCCTAAACACTTTTCGAAATCTGATCCACCAGATGAAAGATATTTAAAAGAGGTTAAGGTCAGTATAACTTCTAAAAGAATTCATAATAAGTTTAAAGTGAAGTGTTCAAAACAGTTTTTATATTATAACTTATAATTTATAACAATTTCATAAAGTTCATAATGTTTAATAAGAAGGAAAAAAGAAATCCCTCGAAAGAAAAAAAATTCCAGACTGGTCATTGTAAAGTTAGGATGTAGTTAATTTGTTTGCAAAGGTTGGGTCTCGAATTCGTTATGTGGAATTCTAACATGTCATGATAGGGACTTCTTGATATTACGCGAAATTTTGACGGTTCAACTGTACATCTACGTGTTTGTTTATGTTGATAGATTGCCGAGTCATTTCTTCTCACGTGTTCCTTGATCCTTATGAGAAGCTTTCTGGTTGTGTGTCCAATGTATGTTGATCCACAATCACCAGTGAATTTATAGATGAGGTTTGCACTTTCTTGAATGAGATTGAATAACCTTTTCGTTTTGAAGCCCTACTGATGAGTGTGCAATGCATTTATTTGACTTTTCAAATATATAAAATAAAAATTTGGATGAGCACTACTTATGAGTAAAAATGGTTGAACATTTCATGTAGTTCCCAAATGTTACTCCTATCTCTCACAAAATCTTTAGATAGTTGAGAAAATCCCGGTTTAAGTTTTGGCGCAAGTTCAAATTAATTTAAATACGATTTTCATACACAAATTATTAGATATCACTAGATATCAAATAAATGAAACATCCATTCCTCACCCATTTATATAGAACCTGAGAGGCGCATTCTCGGCAGAGAAAAAATACTTTTTGCCAAGAAAATTTTTTTTCAAAAAGAGAGTTCCCAATAATGCACTCCGGATCTTGAAGCCGACAGCGACAGAAATATCGATATCAATGATGCAATACAGAATCAAAGCTGAAGGTACACACACTCTCATATACAGGTCAATATCGATTGCATACTTTAATGACGACGAATTTTTTGCAACGACTAAAAAAGTAACTGCGCTGCTGAGATTCAGTTACCATTTAGATCATCTCACACCAACTAGTAAATGATCAGCTCAATACACAAGCCCTTCAATGAGGAGGAATGGTATGCATTTTGTAAGTCTTCCGTTGTATCCTTTACAAGAATGAATTTAATATGATTTCGTTTAAATGGTTTCATTGAAAATTTAAACACTTTTCAACCTTCCTTGAGACTCATCAGTAGAGCATTGGTTTACACTACATCACACTCAAAATGTACACCTTTCCATGTAGATTTTTTAAATTTGAATAATCCTCCCTCAATTCTCTATATGAATCATGAAAATAATGTTCTCTATTAATCAAAATTATTTTGGTTATTAAAACAAGTTTTAAAATGTGGAACCATTAAAGTTTATCAATGAACAATTATTACAGAAGCATGATTTTACTTTCAATTTTTCAATCAACTCGAGTTTTGAACCACGTAAAAGGTCCAAAGAGCCCATTTTTTGATTTTTATAAAATATTACTTCAAAAATTTGATAGTTATTTGATAGCATTGTGACTTTTAAAATAACTATATGCATTTGGTAGCCCTCATCTATACCATGATCTGGAAGCAATCTTTCAGATAAAAGTGCTCTACTCTACAGTAAATACTTTTTTAACTCTATTACTAACATTTAGACAAGACAATGCTGATAGAAAAGAAGCAACGCTTTGAAGAACTTTGGCTGAAATCAAAGGTTTTCCAAAAATTTAATTTCTCTAACTAACCCCTTCCTCAACCCTTTTAGCCATCGATAACGGTATGTTTATCTCTCTAAATCTATTCAAATTAAGCGTCTCGACTTTGATGTGGAAAATGAACGCGGCCGTCTCCTCGGCTCTGGAAAGTTTGCACAGGTCCATCTCTCAGAGTCGAAAATGTTCGATAAGAAGGTCGCCCTTAAAGTTGTCGAAAAGAGCAGAATTATCAAGGAAAAGTATCTAAAGTACATTCGCAATGAACGACGCCTACTAGAATCGTTATACTTCCCAGGAGTCATAGAGTGCTATCTTACATATCAGACCCCGGACGAGTGTCTCTTCGTTTTAGAGTATTGCCCAGGCGGGGATTTGTTCAACTTGATTATGAATAATCGTAAGCTGGTTGCTTCCCATTGCCCGTTCTACGCGGCGCAATTGGTCATCATCCTGGAGTATTTACACAGCATGGATATTATGTATCGCGACTTGAAGCCGGAGAATTGTCTATTATCCTCTAATGGCTACTTAAAAGTAGAATGAATACATATTATCATTATTTTCAGTTGACAGACTTTAGCACAGCGAAGCTCTATCCTGAGCGTAGGACGAAGGACTTCACCAAGTGCTACACTCCAATGTACGGAGCTCCGGAATATTTTATAATACCGAGGGTTTGTAGTGTTAATTTAACGAATATTCTTTCTTTCCACCCTAGAGATACGACCACAAGGTGGACTGGTGGGCCTTGGGTATCGTGATTTACCTGATGAATGCCGGCTTCTATCCCTATACATGCCCTGAGAATCACATGTTGCTCTTTCAGAAGAGAGGGGTGAGTCATTCATTGTGTAATTGGAGGATCTTGCATCAATTTAAAAAAAAATGCTAATCAGAATACTTGAATTCAATTCGATAATTAGACAATACTTCACTTGTCAAGAAAATCACTTTGATGACTGATTGTTCTTGAATGAGTTTGCGTAAATATTTCTTCAAATTGAGAAAAATTTTAATTTTAGCTCAGATTACGTTTGAAAATAATTATTTCAGGCATCTTTTCTGAATTAATTACAGAGTAAAATTAGTTTTAGTTGCTATTTCCTTAATTTGTCGAGTTTTTTGTAGATTATCAGTATTTTAATGCTTTTACCTTTTCATGCTTGACCCAAGAAATGAAGCTTTTTAATCAACCAAATTTTGAGAATAGTTTTTAAACGCAAAATAATTTGAAAAGAGAAAAATATATACAGTACTTAATTCATTTTTCAAAACGTATCCTATGCATTATAATTAACCTATTTTATTGACTTTAATATCAAAGTTATCAATGAATCATCAACAATTTCCTATTCTATGTACACCCGGCATGAAAAGGGTTAAGTTGAAAATGGACATTTCAACACCGATCAACCAGCTCTAAGCGCATTTCCTCTTCAATAGAGTATTAGGGTTACCCGTTATGGATAAAGTTCATACTTTTTATACTTTGAAGTCTGCTGAGTCATGAAGGACACATTGAAGTCAACATTTTAGCTCATAACTTTTTCATAGAGAAGTTTCAGTAAAATCCAATATGGTGGATGTGGTCATTTTCTACTCGAAATGAAGGTTACTACAATTAACTTGACCCTAGCGAGACAAAAAAGATTTAAAAGTCACATTTTTTGCATTTGAAAATGACAAAAAGGCATATTTCTGTTTGTATTACAACCATCTTCCATTTCAGATGACATTTCCGCACCACTTCAGTAACCAGTTAATTGATCTCATTAGCAATTTGTGCAGATTCGATGCCTCGTATCGATTCAACGGGGTTGATACTAAGAAGCATAACTACTTCAATTTAGTCAATTGGATACGACTATATAAGCAAGATGTATGTCCACTATTGTTACACATTACATTAGAAATTTAATCGCATTGTATACAGTTTTGTGTAAATGGATTGCAGACATGAACCAATTCTAATCTCCTCGACTAGTTGCACAGGTTGAAGAATCTATAAAATGAGCCTATATTAAGTCTCCGGAACTTTGACGCTGTATAGCCTTCCAACTGAATATCTTCTAATTATATAAAAATTATCTAAGTTACAAATTAGAGGTAAACTCAGAGTTCACTTGACAGACTTTAATGACCTTTTCTACAACCATCCATTATGTGGTCGCGAGTGTTCCTAGCGAAAATCCCAAGCTCTAGCGATCCCACATCTCTTTTAAATTGCGATTTACAATAACCAATCAAGTGTTCAGACATTAAATTGTTTCAATATTTCTCTGCCCATCACAAAGGGATTGTTCGAAGGATTGTGTGTCAAATTTGCAAATTTAATATGTATTAAGATGAATAGACTCTAATCTTCTTTCAGGCCCACATTCAGAGAATGGTGACTGATTTTTTATAAATATTTTTTCACAATTCTTATTCATTGCTTTGAGACATAAATATCCGAAATGCATATTTTACCTCTCATTTTAAAGTCGAATATGAATATTCTTGAATGGCACCATATGAGGGAATCTAGAAAATAGTTTTTAAAAACAAGCATAGCGAATTGAGTTTGATTTTACACTCTCATGAGTAGATTCTATTCTAAATAAAGAAATCTTTTATCGCTGCCTTTTGTATTTGGGTGGTTCTAAATCTTCTCAATATCAATTATGCTAAGAATGCATTTGATTATGAAAATTGATCAAAATAGAACATTTTTGTTGAATTACGCAAACATGATAAACTTTGGGTTGACGTAATCGCTTATTCAAGGAGAAAAAAAAAACGAATTTCATCAAAAATAATCAAGGTTTTATCATGAAACATAATTTTTACATTGTTTGGGGTTCGGATGTTCACCCTAAGAGCAAATGAGTTAACTCAATGTCTACTCGTCAGAATCATTGGTCTAAAATATTATTTTGTAATTTCTATGAGCCGATGTAAGTGTCTGACGAGAATCGGCGAAAATAAAGCTTGTTAACTGTTATTTCTTGCTCTCCTGTTTCATGACCCTTGGTCAATCATTAGTGCTCAAATTTACTCATGAGTAGGGCTGATTTAATGCCCAATTGTAGGTTCGTTATAGAATACGGGAATTGACTATTGAGAAATATGGTTCAAGAGTAGCGTTGAATTTTATCAAAAATATTTTTTGTGTGATGAATCATGATTTTGGTATTGAGTAGGGAAGCAATAACAGAAAACAAGTTTTTCTGCTTCTCTTTTCTATATTGACTAAGCGATTTAAAATAACAGACTCAGTTCTATTTTTGCTTCAAATGACTCTAAATTGACAATTTCAATGGTAAATACCTTCAGGAAAAAGGTGTGAGTTGCCATAATTAGTTTTACATCTAAAGGGAACAAGAATTTTTCGTTTTTATCAAAGGAATTACCAATAGAATACTAGGCTCAAGAGTCTTGAGTCAAGACACATAAATCCTGTCTAAGTTCTCTCGTAAAACAGTCCCTTTATTTTTCAACTTGTATAGAACTGATAAGCTTCTTTCAAGTAGGGATCTCGCATGTCTTATAATTGAAATTTAATCTAATCAAGCGATAGCTACCCTCAACAAAAATTTCTGCATCATAAAGTCTCAGTTGATCTAACTTGATAATTTCTAATAATTCTCTTGAATTAAATTTTACAAAAATCAATAATTTAACTCTTAACTGTAGCAGTAAAGTACTAATAGAAAAACTCTATCAGAATTAGAGTTTTGAGTAAAATATAATGGTCTCTTATAATTGTTCTTTGAGAAGCAAAAGTTATTTTGAAACTAAAATGTTTCTAAATTGATTGATTTCTCAGTGCCTCATAGCTCTTGTGGCTTATTCGTTGATAGTCACCCTCCCTCAGTGCCTATCAACAATAGAGTAAGGTTCATGAGTAGGGCTACCCAAATAGTGCACTGATAAAAATTATTTTGGTCCATTTTTTGGTTAGAAAAAAAGTCGAAAAAGTCCATTTTAGAAATAATTATTAAAATTTGGCTTATATTATTAAACAGTATACAACGTTTCTAAACTTTTTTTCTGATGTGGAAGGCTTGCGATTATTTTTGAAAGATTTGGCTTAATCTTAGGCATGAATATGCGATCAAAAGATAATCTCAATCTTTATGAGGGATTTTTAACCATGGAAATAGTCCCCGAATAGTCCATTGAAAGGAAAAAATACCAAAAAGTCAATTTCTAAGCAAATTTTAACAACTTTTTCTTTTCTTTTACTGATTAACAAACTATTATTATTAATAAATAAATCAAAGTTCATTTTAGTCCTATTCATAAGTTTATCAAATCTCTCCATCCAAAGGCTTATTCGACATGTAAAATTATCACCAACCTTCCTGAACCTTCAGTAACGTGGGGTAAACACTAACCACTATCATGAAAACTTTATGTGAGACGGGTTCTAGGTTGGGACCCTAGAATTGGATGTTCCACTGGGTGTTGGTTAAGGAGAATCGATAAAAATATGAGTTGTAGTCCACCAGAGATCTGGATCAGTGGCTAGTACATTGGACTCTCATTGCGTTTATCTCTCTATCCAGAGGTATATTTACACTTTTTTCTTAGAAATTGGTTTTATGCCGAGTAAGCGCACCTCAGGTTCTTTATATAAAGCCGTAGATAAGTCAATTTGGAATCTAGTTTAGATATCTAGAAGAAGGGACTCTCACCTTCGGGGATAGAGTTGAACAGAATTCCTCCTAAATTCTTATTAATTTTGTAGGAAATCCGATTTTTCTACGTTGACTCAAAATATTTAGTATGTAACTGTCCTCAATTTCAATGATCAATCACATTTCTCTGTTCTGCATGTATTTTGCAGGCTACCAAAATGTATCCTATATGATTATTTCCTAGGGGAAGAGTTCGTATTCGGTTGAATACTTCTGTGGTCGTGTTGTCATTTGAGTTTAAAACCATAGTTTTCTTGGTAGAAAAAAGGGAGAAGACCTGATTTGTTACGACAATTAGTACTTTTATTTCAGGTGTACTTTACTAGCCGTTACACACCAAATATATATTATTTTTACAAGAGATTCGGTTCATTTTTATTGGTCCTTTTTCTTCTTTTTTGTCAATGAGATAATGAGGTACAAAAAGNGGACTGATTATCTCATTGACAAAAAAGAAGAAAAAAGAATCGTGTCGTCCGACGTCCTTGAAGNGGAAAAAGGAAAACTTTTAGCGAGCTTTTCATACGTAATGCCTA
>JJOG01003371.1:0-11113 GCA_000715275.1 Gyrodactylus salaris
AAATTTTTGTCTTGTAAATAAATATCGCACATATGGCAAATGGGGTCGTTTACGGCCCCAATATTTTTCTCTTTTTTTATCTTAGAAATACAAGCCTTTTCATTCTGCTATAAGTTATAGATGATAAAAAATGCAAAATAACAAAAGGAAACAATCAAGAAAAGAAAGGCTCAGGCAAATGTGCTGATTGCTCAAACTATCCTTGCGCTGACTATTATGCAACTGTTTGTGAGAGCTGTTTTTTCTCTAATAATTTTCAAATTTTATTTTATATGTGCGCGTTTTCAACTTCCAGAACTAGGGTTACAAACTTTCAAAAATCCAAATCTTGAGCTTTATAAGAAGTCACATTCAAGTTGAAATATAATAGGAAAAACCCCACCCAAGGGATTTTTAAACTTATTTTTGAATGAAGATTCTGGAATATTTCTCAAATTTCCCAGTGGGGTAAGATATGAATACTCACCAAATGAGCTCATAATGTAAATTGGACAGCAGTTGTTATTTTCCTGGCTGTCATTCTTGGAGACGAGAATAGTCCAGACCTGTCTCTTCCTCAATAAAGTACCGGATATGTTTATTTCGTTATTAAAATTCTCTACAGTCAACAACTTTCCACTAGCTAAATTCATCAATCCAATCTTGGAAGCTTCGTGAAGATTTAGCTCTAGTAAATTGACCATCTTTATGTCTAATCTAAAAGAAAATGAATCAGTTAGCTCGTAATACAAGAAAAGCTTAACTAAAACCCATTTTCTACGTTTAATTCATTAGGCCACTAAAAAGTGTTTATACCTCTAAGATTAACTCACATTGAGATTTCTTAATTCCAGAATGTATTTTAATCCTTTGTTTCTTGTAATGATAAAGAAAATTATCCACAGTATATATTGTGTAAAAAATGTACAATGCTTACAATTAGCTTGAATTTCATTGGTTAGAGGTGTTCAACCAATGAAAAAAAGCTCTTCGTCATTTCTCCTAATGATGATGAATAATGCGTGGGCGATATTCATGCCCACTAGATGTGTACACTGGGAAATTTATCTACCCTTCTCCCAACAATCAATTACACTTCATCGTGTCATCTAAGGAATTTCTTTAGGATTGTTGACCATGGCGTTGCTAGAGGATACCAAGTCATCTAAGAATACTTGCCCACAATACATTTTTTAGTATTTAGTTATTAATTCAATGCTACGGAATATGTGTTATTACTAGAGCATCAAAAGATGTACTTAATTTTGCATTTTCAAGCATTTAATTTACTAAAACATTTTAAAATACTTAATTCTTAAAAAAATTCATTAAAATGCAAAAAAAATATAATTTATTATTTATTTTTAGAATTTTATTTTCAATATATTTTACAATGAAGAAAAGGATATCTCAACTGCACAACCTGTTGATAGAGCTTGTCTTACTAAGGACTCCTTAGTAAGGAATATATATTCGGGTTTATCGAGGCATCTTCTTCATCCATAAAAAATAGGATCTTGATTGAAGTCTAAGTTACACACAATTTGATAGGCTTTGTCCATTACAAGGCTTGATTTTTCTAAAGTTTCAAATGTCTTCGAGATATTCGAATAACAAGATTCAATTTGTATTAAATAACCGATAAAAAGTTCTTATTCACTGACGCTTTTCCCCTTTATCTTCAATGCTGTTAACAATTTGTCGAACTTGCGGAAGATTAATAGAACAGTAGTTGCAAGCATTCAGCCAGGATCCTCATCGTGTAACGATGGGAAAAGGGGGTTGGCCTATACTGTCAAACTTATTACAATAGAATTGCACATTGAATTATGTACGCAAATGAAAGAGCACATCCAACGACCAATCCAACTTTGAACGTCTACAAAAGTTTGAAATTGGCGCGGAACTTCCTTCTTGGATAAACACAGAAATTAAGGTCATATGAAACTGAACTTTTAGAATAGCATTGACTTAACTAATTTAAAGTGAGGAGCCGGCATTCAGGGTCCCAGAAACTAATAGACTGAATCTACAACAGTCTCGTCCCAGACAAAACATTGGCACACAGTACCACGTCCAACCGACTCTGATTCGAGATGAGGTATCGGTCAATGCCATTCTGAACAGATGTTACAATGTAACATTGTTACATCCTAATTGTTGAAGTAAAGACAAAGGGTACAACGAACTCTTGACGAGCTGATTTCATAATAGTTTAACAAAAAATACTAAATATATCTAGAGATCGATCTAGATTTTTGCAAAGGATTTTGGCTGCAGAAAAAAAGAATCGAATAAGGTAGACGTCAAAAATTAATTGCTCTGAGAGTCAAGTGATTTGCTTCAGAACATACTATATCAGTCCTTGGCAGGTTTCAATCTAGGCCATAAATCTCATCAAGCTAGAAAACTAACTGATACAGAGTAGTAAAATCTAAATAGATAATAAACCTCTCTTAGTTCATTGATAAGAGTGGAAATAAATTTGGAGTTCGACAGTAATCAGCTGTCCATTTAATAGTTCATGGATGAATTTATTTTTGAATCAGATTATAATATCGAATAGGATAAAAAGAAATCTTATTTTTTAATTCAACAGACTAACTATCGCTGTCTGGGTTTGCGAAATTAGTTAAGTCATTTACAAAGTCTTGCAAGAAAGAAACCTTAGACTTTTAATTTTAGAATTAATCCATTATTTATGACTAGGGCGAAACAAAATTTCTCATATTAATTTTTGTTGGTTTAAATTTAAAATTAATCATCCAAGAATCAATTAATCACATGTATCATGTAATCATTTATCTTTCAGAAGAAAGATAATGAGATGAAACTAGATAAGCCCTTGGAAATGAAGAAACTTGAAAGAGTAAAAGTAGATAAATTTTGTAAAAATCCTCTCTATGGTCAGGGAGGGCTGCTTCAAAACCCAGAAAATGTATGTACATTGTATCCGCTCAACTACTGTGACATCAAAAACTTGATGAGCTGCTCTCTGGTTTCTAGAAGTTAAATAAATAGTCGAGGAAGGCCTAAGAAAAAAGGCTGAGGTCAATTGCAGAGAGAATATTATTTTAAAAAATCTATATTTTTACAATAATTTTTCAATATGAAGTATTTTTAGAAAATGATGTTTGCAAAAAAAATTTAATGAACTGCCATTTCTGCGAAAATATATTGGTGTATTCTTCTATTTATACAAAACTGAATTAATAGGTGATGTTTCTTTAAAAATGAGATTCGGTGCACATTTTAATTGCGCGGGTAAGGTTTTTCTGTATCAAGAAACGATGATGTACGTAGAACATCTCACAACTGAGAGTATGGTTCACTGCATATTATCGAGAGAATTTCGAGTTAAATATTTCATTTCAGGGCTTTAGTAAAGGTTGATATTTTTGAGATCAGACTTTTTGGAAATCAAGCAAGTTCGAGAAATATGGGTACTTTTATACCAGAAAATCAGCAATATGTCAATTGGTACTACTAGGGAGGGCAGGTATTTAACGATGCACCACATATAAACAAACCAATTTTCTCAAAATTTTGAGTCATTTTCGATTTTTTGTTTTAAATGGGTCATCATAGATTGGTGTATCTTTTCGAATATGGAAGATTCGTTGTTACTACTCCTGCTGAAGCCTCTCATTCATCAAGTCAGCCACCTCATCCAGCAATCAGCGCTCCGGAGCCTAATAGACTCAGTCTACAACAGTCTCGTTCGAACAAGGAACTCTTATTCCGGACAAGGTAGCTGTCAATGCCATACTCTCCTACCTGGACCAATGCAGTCAACACGTTAAGGATCTCTGCAACCAAGAAGGAAAGGAATGATTTTTAAAATTGACATTTCTACCTTGTTCTTCACAAATAACCGTCTTGAAGTTTAAAAATTCAATTCTTTTCCACTAATGCATGGATCATCGGGGTTGTCTAAAGGTTTCTACGCTTGTTTATGACGCGTTACCTTTGCAAAAATCCCTTTTATTATTAAAATTTCAACAGGGTTTATTTATGAAATTAATGTAGAATTTATTCGATTTAAATATTGAATCAAAATTCGAGCCTAAAGAATAAAAGTAAGGAATTAAAACTTACGTAAAATTTCAATAGAAGTTAAGATTCTTGAGTCCTGGATAATTGACCATAAAAGAATTGCACGATTACCTACTTTATTATCAAAATAGATCATATATTTCTCCATTCATCTCACCAGAGTTGGAGCAATCGTAATAAAAGGGGACCGTCTGATTGTCGGAGCATGTAGGCTTTTTGACTTCCCAATTAATAATTGCATATACACTTCAATGAAGTATTACTTCATACCATTCCGAATGTCAAGAGAACCGTTACACTAGATTTACAATCTCCTAGAAGTCATCTGAGGACAGTATGCATTCAGGATGAATGTTTCAATAAAAATTCAAAATCAAAAAAACAGTTTCTATGTTAAAATTTAGTTTTAATGTGATCAATTTTTATTAATCAATCATAATTCGAGCATCAAAAAAATAGCAAAAATCATGAGTTAAAATAGCATTTTGAGGTATCTGAAATAGCAAAAATAGATAAAAATTAGTCGTCAAGAAAAAATAGCAGAAAATTATCGAATGAAGGAAAAGAGATAGAGAAGTATGGTTTTCGACATAGATATTATAATGCTTTTTTAAATAACATATTAAAATTAGCAGAAATCACATTTTTGGTGCTCTAATTATTATGTCATGCCTTTCTTTGAAGGACTTAAGGTAGGCATAAATATTTTCCGGAAGTACCAAGTTGAGACGTTTAGATATGTCTAGAGCATGTTCGACGCAAAAAGTTGTTCGTCTAAATCTATAACGGATGCATAATTCAAGATTTTTCTATCAGAATGATATTCTTGTTTCAAAGCAAGATAGATTATACCAGGATCACTTTTAATACTAGCCACAGTTGGGTGGAACATGATTTTTTTTGAATAGTTACTTTTAATGTAGAAAAAACCTTTATTCACATTTCTTTTCAATTGAAACTGTTTTAAAAAGACTCTAACTTGAAAACAGTATCAGCCGAATGGTCAAGATCAGTGATTGTTGAATGACAAAAAAATGTATACTCTTTCCCGATGATTCTTTTTCAACTGTGAGGTTTGTTTCGGGAGACTTATTTTCTATTTGTGTCTCTATATCTTCCCGATACTTTATAGTCTGATAGATAAGTCGCTTTGAGCATACATATTTTTCAGCCAACTTATCCATGTCTACATTCGTAAACACCTCAAAATAAAGCATATTTTCTGTGTGTCTATAATCGAATTTCATGGGAATAACAAGTTATAATTAAAACTTTTTACACTAGAAAATATAGAATTTTCATTCAAGTTTTTTCTAAATCTTCCGAAAATAATTTAAAATTACCTTTAATTACATCAAATCTTGTTACAGCCTCCCTATACACACAAGGATCACATGTGTAAGATCAGGAGATATTATTTTCTTTTAATGTGACGTGAGAAATGAAAATAAACTTTAATTTAGATTGATTGCCAAATGATTACAAGATTTATCAATTAACCAAATATTCAAATCTAGAATAGATGTAGGACCCGATATGTGGAATGTCGATCACCGATTCAAGACAGAGCTGGTTGTATTCATTGATATTATAGATTAAGAATGAATATATGAATTTGTTAATATTGAATAAACAATAATTATATCACAAGGCATTTGTAAAGAATACTTTTTAGATCTACTTGACAGTTGGAAAGTAGGCTGACGACAATGACCTCTGGTTGTACTCGTGGAGGACTGAGGGAGTGGACTCTTTGCTGGCGTTGGATTGGTTGTAGTTTGAGATATTCTGATGGAGTGAGGAATCCTCAAAGGCTGTATAGGCAGTGGTCAACTTGAGACCGTGTATATTGGGCTTGTGTGTGGATAGGGTGTCGTGTTGGGATTCAGTTTTGTCACAAGAACAAGAAGAGTGAGAACATTTCTAAAAAAATAGTTTTTGATACTATTATTTTTCCATAATTTAAATCGTATTCGAGTTTTAAGATCTTCTCTTAAATATGCAAAATAATAGAAATTATCCAAGTTGAGAACTATTATTGCTGCCAAGATTGGTATAAAAAGAGTAGCCTTGCTTACATTTGAGTTGTTCTCTTCAATTGTATCCAGACCAATAGGACTCTTTGGGTCTTTATAATTGAGTGGAGAGTAGGCATTCTTTCTACCATGGTTATTTGGAATGACAGAGGCCATGATATCATGAGAGAGTTCTTCAATGTTTTCTAAATATATTATTTGAATTTTTATTGGAACCGTATATCGCTCAAGATTAAGGTTTTCCCAAATATTATTATGTCGGTCGGAAATTAATGTCGTATTTTTATCGGAAACAAATTAATTATTTTTAAATTGTAGAATGCATATATTTAACAGAAAAAGCAATACCCCCGCTTTCTTCCAAGCTTTACAATCCTTTTTACCCAAAGTGTTCCTTCTTTGAGCACGTGGGTCTTGCATTGTTTTGATGGAACAAAATTCCCTTCCGATTGTAAATTGATGACTTCAACTCTCGAATTTTTTGATCGACTTTTTTAAGTTGGCTACAATTGTCGAGGGATCCCCCAACTTAGCATCACCTCGTAGTGGACCCTTTATGATTGCACCAAACACAAAGCATTATCTTCTTTTGAATTGAGGATTTTAGGGAGGCCATTGGATCTTTTAATTCTTTGATTTTCGGAAATCTTCATGTCCAATTCTCAATCAATATCCATTGGATATTATCCATTCGAGGTCTGCCATTCTTCTTCGTACCTTGAATCTCCACTTTTGAATCTAGAAAACCAGCGCCTTTTGGTACGGACATTCACAGCCTCGTTATCATAGAACATTTCTTTAGTTGATTGAGGTGCCTGGAGGTTTTTTCAGATCAGACTTGTCACTTATCGCCGTTTAATTTACAATGAGAAAAAAATTTCATAAGAGTATTCAAGCTTGATTTCGTGGGTTTAACAAATTTCCATGAGAAAGGCATCAATTTTAAATTTTTTCTAATACGACACTACTTTCCGATCGACTTGATAATAGGAAACTCAAATCTATAGCCTGTATGAGGTTAATGACCATTCTATCTACTGTTACATGACATGATTGCTCACCTTTAGCAATAAGATTATAGTTATTTTTTCCTGATGCAACACTTGAATTTCCAGACTTATTTACTATCCGGCTGTGTATCTTGCTGACTTGATTGTCCGATAATTGCTTATTGAACCATGAAATTACTGTAGGAAGTTTCAAATAATTATTATTTCAATTGTAGTCGTACTTTTAGACGAAATTTTGAAACTCATGAAGAAGATACAAATATACGAATTAAATAATAACAATTTTACGTTTATTTAGATTATCATAGGTTGGACAAGAAATGGGTATTCGAAACCACAAACTAAGTCTTGATCTTTAGAAATAACTCTAGTGCAAATTTGTGAGAGAGAAAACTTAGGAATAAGACTAAATTAGTCTAAATTTATAATCTCTGACGTTTCAGTCAAGACTAGTATAGTAAGGCTACAAATATATCCCATGAAAAAAGTCTCTGTGACTAGGGTTTGTTTGCTTTGTGTGTAAAAAAGGGGATCAGAGATTTTTTGTCATAAATATTTAATTTTGATGTCACCTAATTTCTACCTCTTTTAAATTTGTAGGAGAAAAGTCATGTTGTAGCTTTAGATATCGAGATTTTTTATAACTTTATCATCGATTTCAATATTAAGGTATAGTTATTAATGTCACATTATTAACGTATCATCAATGATGATTCATCATACTACTCAAAAACACTATGGTCAGAAATATTTAAACCTCCAAAATGTGCGTTGCAATTATTTGTGTGGAATTTACACTGTATATGTAGCTCAGTAAAGAAGACCAGTTTTTATGATATTCAACGTCCAAATATCATGGTTCAACAAATATTGTGAAGAAAATAAGGATATTTTTTACTAACAAGTTCAATTCTCTGCTCTTTTATCAAATAGATGATCATGAGTCATGAAATAAAACTCCTAAACTTTGTTTGAAGCTATACAGGTTAAATTCTCGTAAAGTGTCAATTTAGATTGAGGAAAACATTGGAATTGGATTAATCAACCTTCGCCCTAATAAGAGAGAGAGTATCTACATTATTATTGAATAAACCCGAATTTCTGCATTAAAATCATTACTACTTTCTCAATAAATTGGTGGCTACTCTCAAGTAATAAGTAAAACTAATAAGTAAAACTCACTATTTTCGTTAGTCTTTAACGTCTTGTTGGCATCATCCAACTTTGATAGGAGGTCCTTGTTATTCTTCAAAACATCAGAGAGCTGACTGGAGAGATTGAAGTTTTCCTCTTTCAACTTTTTGTTAGACGTTTGCAATTCCTCCTCGCCGGCCATCTTCTCACTAATCAGCCGTTCCTGCTCCACGGCCACCTTCCCGCGTAATTTAGCCTTGTCATGATAACTCTTGATGACGAGTTGCAGCTTTTTGATAATCTCATTCGCGTTGATTATTTCCAGCTCTTGCTTCTTGAGGGTCTTTTCAAATTTTTCAATTCTCTTGCTTTTTTTCACATTTTCGGATTCCAACTTTTCACACTTTTCTTTCTCCCTTTTGAGATCCTCTCTGACCCTCTTCAGATCAATGCTATTCATTTCAATGTTACTCTCGTAGTCACGAATCTTTTCGTTAACCTGTTGAATGGAGACCTCAAGGTGTGCATTGAGTGTCTTGAATCGATCATTTTCCTTTTTCAAATCCTGATTCTGCCTCGATGTCGCATTGATCTCTGTTTTCATTGATTCAAAGTTGGCTTTATAGGTTTGCAGACAATCTTCCAGTGACTTCTTTTCTATGGAAAGACCAGCATTTAACGAGCTCAGAGCGCTAATCTTTTCTTCTTGTAATTTAAGCTCTTTTTTGGATTCTACATTTAGACGTTTAAGCTTTTCCTCATTTTCCAATTTAACTTCCAAAGCTGTTCTCGTGAGTTTTTCCTCATATTTCGTCTTCAGCTCTTCAATTTGTCTGATAAACTCCAATTTTGTGATCTGCGAAGAACCTTCTAGAGATTCTACTTTCTTTGAGAGCTCTGTTTTATCAAAATTGGTCTCTTCAATAGTTTTTTGTAGGGAATCAATCTTTTGTGACTTCTCTTCAAAGAGACTTTCGTAAGCCTTCTTTTGTCTCTTGTAGCACGATGATATGTATATGGATAGTTCTTTATAGGAAGCGGGCTTTAAGCAGAGATTGAAATGAACCAAATTTCGAATATTAGTCTTTTCCATAACCGATAAACTGACGAATTCCTCATCTTGGGCAAGAACGAGAAAGTACTTCGGGGATATTTCCTTGTCGTTGTCTTTGCATAAAACCAAAAGATTGGAGAGTTTCTCACCAAACTCCTGAAACTCAAATAGAAGACCTTGTTGTTCCTTAATGGTTTTGAAGCCATCGTTCGCGATATTCAGAGTGTGGAGGAATGATAGGTTTTCACTATCACTAATCCTCATGAAATATTCTAATTCTTGGCCCTTTTTCGGGTTGTGTGCAACGAATAATTCAATGTAGACATTCTTCTCACTTGATTCAATATTAAATTAGGAGGTAACTTACTCTTTGAGGACTGAAGAAGAAAAGGTCAAGTTCTGATTTTGACTATACAGAAGGGAATTTTGAATTTCCTCGGGATTATTTATGCTAATCAGACTGAACGGGTTAATCATTCAAAAACTATGGACTTGAAATGTGAAAACTATGTTATACATAAAAAAGTAGAGCGCTAAAACAATGGCGATAATTTAAAATTGGATGAAAACTTGTTTGAATCAATGGAGTGTTTTCCTTTTTAAGTTCAAGCAAAATTGGCTTAGCCAATAAATAAATAGGCAATAATGATTATTAAATGATTTTATCATGATTTTTTTCACATTCGCTTACAATTTAGCTATTGATTTATATTTTTGCTCTATGAATGTCTTTTTAAACATGAGTAATGTAAATAAATAGACTCCTTATTCTCCCAACATTCACGACTTATTTGACACTGTCTTCTATAACCAACTGAGAGTCATAAAAATCATGGCAACATGACAAAAAGAATAAATTAGTCTATCAAAGTCTCTCGAAGAGGACATAGATATGTTCGCGAAGGAGTCAGAGCTGTTCAAACGGGTTGCAGTCTGCAATATCAATCAGCTCGATTCATCTGAAGAAACTCGTTGTAATCAACGTGAAGGATTTAGGTGTGGTCTACGATAATAAGTTGTCTACTGAAACTCATGCCCAAAACGTCATCAAAAAGGTGAGAAAAGAATCCTACTTCTTGAGGAAATTGTCCCAGAACAAGAAGCTTCGAATAACGCTATACAAATCTCTTATTCTGCCTAGCTCAAATATACTAACCGAAGTCAATTCCAAATCTATTGAGAAAATGGAGAGACAACAGTATCGGTTCCTCTCTTCTTGTGGTGGTTACTATATTTATGAAAAACTACTAAAGAGATACAAATTATATCCAATATGGCTACTAAGATTAGCAGCATCATTATCTCTAGCGAATAAACTCAAATGTCAATCAGGGCACAGCCATAACACGAGATCGAAGCTCAATTATTCGTTTCTCAGGGTGAAGACAAATAACCTAATATGCTCTAAGAAGATGAAGAGTACAATCAGTAAATTGAAGACCAAATCAATCTGTGCAGCGATCTGGCCCAGGATTAACATGAATATCATTTTCAAAGACCAGATAATTACCCTGTGAATATAAAATTTGTAAATATAAGTTACGAAAAAAAATAAACTTAGCAGAATCATAAAAACTTATTTACTCTTGTTGTCTTTTCAATATCTGACTTCCACGTACCGGTTCGTAAGACCTCGCAACATAAAGGAAATCGGTTACGATGATTTGAAGTAAGAATTTATTCGATAGAGTAAAAGTTGACCCAAATATTTGTGAAATCATCCAAATAGTTGACCAAAAAAAAACAATCATATTTTACGAAGATGTTCTTGTACCTTGTTCAGTACTTCTGTGAATGGAGTAGAATTTTGGAGGGTGATAATATTCGTCATTGAGAAAAGCCAG